>ARYC01003234.1:0-25745 GCA_000711775.1 Oxytricha trifallax | reverse complement strand
AGGTATTAATGAAATTCCTATACAAACTGAAGAAGCTGAAGTCTATTTTTGTGAGCTTTGTGAGAGAGATTTTGCTCATAAATCAAACTGGTACAGACATAAGAAAAAGCATAGAGAAGCCAAGCCCACTGTATACTTAAAGCATGATAAAATAGATGGAAAGTATGACTGCTTTGAGTGCCATAAGCAATACTCTCATACAAGAGACTTGAAGAAGCATCTATTAAAAGCTCGCAAGAAAGATATAGAGGTTGAGAATCATGAAGTTGAGCTGAAGCTTCTCAACAAAAGAAAAGCGAGGGAATATTCTAAGGTCGTAGTGCCTGAATCAGCAAGAGAGTTAGAGTACGTTAGGAAGGCACGCAACCAACTGACCTCTGAAATAACAAAAATTATGATCAAGATTCAATACAAGAAAATACCGGTTCTTGCTTAAATTGACCTAGATACTTCTCTTTAAAGCTACCTTATATTAGACGACTCCTTTGATAAGAAAGTTATCAATGATCATCAATACGCATACAAGGTGTATCCCTTCAACTATCTCTTAAGTGATGATAAATATTAGATGGAGTTTACAAATGAGTATCAAGTTCTCACTCAAGCAAAGTTAAAAGAGTGTAGTTACTTAATCAAGCTAGATGCTGTTCTCCTTGCCAAGGATCATGTTGCTTTCAGACTTCCACTCTATGAAATGACCTTTAGAGATTTCATAACTGATCAAAGGAATCATAAGTAACTTGGATAAATAGGAACTCAGACCGTATAAGGTATTAAAGAGCTTCATAAGTTAGGGTTTGTTCACAGAGATTTGAAGCCAGAAAATATAATGATAAACTTCTCACCTGTAATAGTATCAATAATTGATTTCAACAGAGCCTAAAGAGTGGAAGTATCAAGGCTTGGAACTGTAATGGGGACGCAAGGGTACTATCCAGAAAGAGAAGACTGGAGAGATGGAGACTTTTAGTGGGATGTGTGGGCTTTAGCAGCAATAATAATAGAGTGCGATATGCCTCGCAATGAATACTGCTCTACAAGATGCGAGAAGGATGCTAAACAAAGAATAAAGCAATTTATTGACAAAACAAGAGTATCTCAATCAATGAAACAAATGGCAGAATCAATAATAATAAAACCAAACTCAAGATCAGACATATAAATAGAGCAGATAGAGTTGTGGTTAAGTAAGATAAACTTCAGACCTCTACCACATGATCCTAAAGTGCATTTTGAGTGATTAAATTAAATACATTTACTATAAATTTCACATTAAAACCTATTAATAACCCCAACCCCTAACAAATTCCCTACAAATCAAAGCACTTATAAACCTCATTAAGGGGTTTTGGGGTTTTGATTCTAAGTTTATTAAAATTTTACCACCAAACATGGAGGACCTACTAGAGGTCAACCTTGAAAAGATATGCGGAAAAAAATTTAAGAACTTGCTCCAAGTTTCATAGATTGATTTCCATTTTTACCAAAATATGTCTAATAAATTGTTCCTAATAATGTTTAACTATTTTTAGAGGTTCTCCAAATAAAGTCCAAACTTTATTTGGTGTTAAATTTTTAGGTTAAAACTTAATTATGAGCATATTAATTTTAAAATGTTTAATAACTTACCTCCAAATTAAGTTCAAACTTGATTTGGAGGACCTCAAGGAGTATTTTAATATACTAAAACGTATAAAATACTCAAAAAATATGTCAACTTACAGTCTTTAATAGTTATTTAATATTCTTTCCTCTCAGCAAAGAATCTACCAGAGTGTCTTATACTATACTATTATAGTTTATCTCGGTAGATTTTATCATTATTATAATAAAATATATCAGCAAACTAAAATGAGCGCTAACCTGTTAAGAAGAGGGGCATCACTTGAGTAAAGTAAATAAAAGTTATCATTCCAGCAACCAAGAAAAGTAGAGACCAGAGACGCTTGCACCTAGTGGGATCATACTTATGACAACTTTGACCAGCCTAGCTTTTAGATTCAAATATAAGTTAAGTAGGAGGTTATCAAAGAAGCTGTTCAAAATGAGGAGGAGTTTAAACAACTCGCCATAGAGCATTAATAATTACAAGCCAAAGTTAACTATTAATGCAAAGAATCAAAAAAAAGTCTTCCTCTACAAGTCAACTTACAAGGGACATTTGAGAGATATACACAACGATATGCCTAGGTTGTATCTCAAGCATTAAAAGAAAGATGGGAAGTATGTCTGTGAGTTCTGTAAAAAGCCATATTCTCATACCAGAGACCTCAAAGTGCACTTAAAGAAAAAGCACAATTAAAGTTTTGTCTTAATTCATGAAACTACAGGGAATAGATTCCTCTAAAAGAGAAGATCAAGAAACCCAGTGGAGTCTCTCAGAGTAGAAGTCTAGAAGTAAGTTAAAATGAAGATAGCAGTCAAGAACTTTCCAGTCTTTGAGATCAATAAAATCATGGACTAAATTGAGGCGATGAATATCCCTATCTTAAAATTTATTGACATAGATTCTTGCCTTGAAAGCTACCTCACTCTTAAGGATGAAATAAAGAATAGAGTAATTACAGATGATTAATATGCTTACAAAATATATCCTTTCAATTACTTCCTTGTTGATGACAAGTTTTAATTGGAATTCGCTAATGAATATTATGCTCTTTAACAGGCAAAGTTTAGAGACTGTAAGCATATTATAAAGTTAGTTGCTATTTCACTTGGTAAAGTTCATGTAGCCTTCTGGCTTCCTCTACTAGAAATTACTTAAAAGAATTCTTATCTGACAATAGATGTCAAAGATAAATTAGCTAGATATTATAGCAAATAGTTGAGTGGATAGAAGAGCTTCACAAGCTAGGTTATTTTCATAGAGACGAAAACATCATGATGAACTTTCAACCTTTTAGAGTTTATATTATTGATTTCAATAAAGCTATTAGAGAGCAAGCCTCTGCATAAGGAAATATATACGGTACTCCTGGATATTCCTTGAAAGAGAAGATTGGAGAGGCGGGGACATTTAATGGGATATCTGGGCTCTAGCAGTAATAAAGATTGAGAGCGACATGCCAAGAAACGAATACTTTAGCAGTAAGGGTTAGAGATTCTAAGCAGAGAATCAAACAAAATCTCGATAAAATTAAAATAAATGGAGGCCGAATAGAACTTGCATACTCAACTATCATCAAGATAAGCTAAGAAAATTAGGAAACAATAGAAAAAATTAAACAATAACTTAGAAAGATAAAATTAAGAGAACTGCTACATGACTCTAAGCTTATGTTTGTGTGAAATATTTTAAAAACTCGCTTGTTATACTCACTTAAAATACTAATATTTAAACATTAAACCTCTACATAAACCCTATTAAAACCATAATAAAGTAAGCCTTAATAGTCTACTTTCATCAATAAAAAACTCAATTAAACAACTTCAAGGGTTTTGGAGTTTTGATTGCTCATTTATTAACAATTCAGTTTTAAGTGGGTGTCGCTTATGGTCATCTTAAAAGTAAGTTACTTTCAGAAATTACTCTGTGATTAAAAATAATTCTCAAATACGAGAGATTGCTTTTGTAGCCTATGATTTAATAAAAAATTATAGATCTAACATGAAAATATAACAGTTTAAATTTTAATTTTATGATGTGGTAATAGAATCGTGTAATATAAAAAATTTGCTTGTTCGATTTCATTTAACCAAATATCTTGAATAATACAACTCTTAACTTAACTTAATAATCAGATGACACATAAATTTAATTTATTAAATTTGAGATACATATAAACATGCTGCTAAATATCATTAATTATGATAAATATCATTAATTATAAGTAAATATAATTTATAATCTTATACTATTAGGTAATTAATTAGAGCTTAAGCAGGGTCCTAATTAGAATTCAAAAAAGTTAAATGCTAAAATCTTTAACTTTTTATTATTGTGAATTTAAGTCAAAGTAATTTAGAAATTGATGACTCAATTTTTACAATATTTCAAAGTTAGTTTCCAAATATAATTAATTCTAAATAGATATCAATTAGAAGGGGATGATTGAGAAAGCTTATTTATCACTTTAGATTAATTAATATTGGAAATAGAGTTCAATTTTAGGATAATAATTTAAAGAATTTATAAATATTATTAGTGAAAGTTAAATGAAAATTTCTAAAATTGATGATTTTCGTCAAATCCAAAAATATTAAAAATAATTAGAATTTGTTGGACAGTTTTCTTTAAATCGTAACTGAAATTAATTAGAATTTAATTTAATAGCAAAAGACTCATTAAATTTAGATTTTAATTGGAATTAAGTTAACTAGCTCAAGGACAAATAAAAATTGAACCATCAATAATAATTCCAAGCTAATTTTTAATTCACTATAGAACGAAGTGAATAACTATAAAATATAACAATTTTGAATGCCACTATAAGTTATTATAAATTTAACTTAATTAATTTCCAATTTTAATTATTCTTCTATACAGTACGAATAAACAATACCAATTTAACTCTTTCAAATTTAATATGATTAGCAGCACTTTTTCAGATATATTATTGGAAACTTAAATCTCGAACAAATTGATAATATTATTGCAGAAATTTATCAATTAGAACAAAATTAAAAAAAAAATTATATAAATAAGAATTAAATTAATTATATTTGATACTACTATTAAAACTTTACCAAATTTAATTGGGCTTATATTTAATATAATTTTAATTGTTTTTATTTGTTTTTCATATGATATTTATCTAATCTTTAAATCTCATTTACATAATTAAATAAAAAAATAAAAAATGTGCATAATTTTAAAATGAAAAAGCTTTTATTATTTATAGTGATAAAAATATAATGGCAGATTAACATAGGCAATTTTTAATTGATTTTAAGTTTTTATTTGCCTAACTGTGACTTATTTTATTAATTATTTATGTTTTGTTATACTGACATGATAAATTCAAATTCATCCCTTTAATGATCAGCACAAACAGGGATTTATATATCTATCTTCTTGTCAATTTGAAATTCTATTTGATTTTAATATTTGAGTTCATTAACATGTTTGTTAATGACTCAAAAACTTCAATAAAATATGGATTGTTAAATTTAAGATAATCATATGGAGTCTTTTAAATATTGGAATATATATATCGAATAGGAAATCACCTAGAAATGAATAAAAAATTGTCAAATTAATTGAAATCAATTAGCTGTTAATTTTTTTTTAGTTATTTGGACGGTCCTAATTTTTTGGTTTTACAATTGGCAAATTACTTTTCATTATAATGAATGAATTTAGTAACTTCATTTTTATAAAGACCAACTTATTATTGAAATGACTAAAATTAATTAGAGTTAACAGGTCTCCAGAAAATATAATTATTAATATAAATAAATTTTAAACATTTTGCTAATAATAGGATCACTATCCTAATAAACATAAACTTTCCCATTTAAACTTCAATTAATTTTATTTAAATTATATATTTTTATTTGAATACCAAAAATTCCTTGAGCTTGAGCATTATTAAGATAAAAAGCCTAAATATTATTGTAATGAAATTTATTATAATATCTATTTTAATTAAAATTAAAATTTTTAATTGTTATGTTATAGCCTATTTTTGTCACTTATCAATTGCTATAAATATCAAATTCTTGGCTTCCTTACAATTGTTAATAGATATTTAAGTTAATGATATAATAATATAATAGAATAAGTTTTTCTTACAATAATAGATTTCTAGTTGCATAAAACTCAATATCTAACATAACTAATTCAGTCTCATAAAATATTATGATTAAACACATTAGTATGAGGTTATAATAGTTAATTGATAGTTTATTCAAGGGAGTTTAGTAATATAATCGTAAAACAGTTTATTTTAGTTCTAAAATTTAAAGTTTAGTAATATTTGTGGATCAAACCTACTTTTTAATTATTTTAAATTGAAATTCTTGGTGGAGCAATCTATATTTCAAACACTTGAGGTATAATTTCTCGATAAACATCAATATAAAAACTGCAATTTTCAAAATAACACAGCATTTCAAGGGGGAGCTATATATCTTTTAGATACGAAATTAAATCTCTAAGGCTCTAAATTTATCTTAAATAGTGCTGTTGATTCTGGTGGTGTATTATATTTAAAAGTTAAAAATGAGGATCCTACTTTACAATAGTGCAGTAGTGTGATTTTATCTTAAAAATTATATTTCAAATTATGCGGTGTCTAAGAATGTGCATAGACATCAAATCTAAAAAAATGTTTAATTTTTTGAAAACTAAGCCAAATTTGGTAAAGCTTTAGATGGTTAAAAGTATAAAATATCCTTTTCAAATTAAAATGTTATCTCTATTGCTAACAATCCTTCTTTTATTTTCTGATTAAAATTTAACTCATTTTTAATATTAAAAAGTTGTATTAATTTTTGTAGTCCGTCACCTACTTTATAAATGTAGGTAACACATTTGAATCTTATATTTAATCATAAATTCATATTACTAGTTTAGATATATATCAAAATAATATAACTATAGTATATAAATTATAAGCCACAATACTTATAAACAAAAATAAATTATTCCATTATATTTAAAGAAATCAATTATTCCTTATTAACTAATATAAATATATTTTGACATATCTTTTCTAATAACAACATTTCTAAAAAGATTTATAATTATATATAATGTTTTAAGATTATTGTTCTTACCACCCTTTATATTACTAGTCTGTGGATATAAAAATGTTAAATGTATGGTTTAATAATCATAAATCTAGAAAAGGGATAAAAGTACAAATCTAAAAATATTCAATAATTGTGGATTTGTGATTTTTTGAATCGTTATCATAACGTAGCATAATACAAATATATTCACAAACTCAGTCTAAAAGCTAAATTCGTAGTAAGACTAATTAAGAAGATTTAATAAATTTTAAATATATAAAATTATAGAATTTAACTAATATAAATTCTAGCCTTAAAGATTGTAAAAATTATTATTATTTTTTAAAATCATCTTTTACTTTGTAATTTTTATAATTAGATATGTATTAATGAATAAATAAATATGTACTTGTCTTTTTTAATTTGTTTATGGAATAAATTTAATTGATATCTAAAAGATGGAATGCTTTGAATTCAAAATTAATATATATTTTTAAGATAAAATAAGAAAACATCGAGGTAGTGATTCTAGATAAAGGAAATCAAATTGTTGAAGATTATTCTGAAACTCGAATAACAATTTTATATAAGTTCTTTAATGCTCCTGTTGTTGGAGAATAAATCTTCACAGTTAAAAATGGAATAGAAAATCCGTAAATATCAGTGGTGGGAGCACCAGGATCAGAAATTACTCTTACTGTTTAAAGTTTGACAGATTTGTACCTTTTGATTGAGTCTAAGGTTTTAAGAATCCTACCTTGTTAACTTGGAGAAGTTCTCTAAAATGGATTGTAAGTGAAATTCAGTCATACTTGACAAATTTGAGATACAATTTATGTGGTTATGGGACTTATGTAATTATAGAAAATCAATAATCTTGTTAGAGATGTCCATCTAATGCATTATGTATTGGAAGATCAAGTATTGAATCTCTTAGTAGATTCCGGACAGCTTCAAATATTTCAGAATCAATACATAAATGCTTGAATGAAAAAGCTTTTTATGTAACTTTATAGTTTATTCAAAAGATTAATAGGTCCTGTGGAATTTAAAATTATTAAATGGTATTCTTTGATTTCATATAATTCTTATATTAATTTAGATTTACTTCACTAAGTTTTATATGAATATGCTCGCAATTTATCGGATGAGATTAAAATGATGGGAAATATTTTGCTAAAGCGTATTAAGATTAATGCTAAGAGTGTGGATCTATTTTAGAAGAGAATTTCATTTTTTTAGCTATATTTTTTCATTAAATCTTTTTCATAATTCTCTTAGTGTAATATTTTTAAATAAACCCAGGTTTATTTTAAAAGGTTTATGAAAAAAACCCTTGCAGAAAGAAGTATCACTCAGTACTAATTATTTAATTATTAAAAGTCCTATTGAGAATACTTACAAAATACTTTCAAGAAATCATAATGGTATTTGATTTTAATCTTTAGTGTCCTTAAATACTTACAGAAATCTTTCAAAAATTTACTGCTAAAAGTATTTTTTAATAATTATTAGCAATCAGAGCTTCATCAAGGTCAACTCATTATTCAAATCAAAATGCTATAATTATAAATTAGATAATCAACATCTTCTTTTGATGAATTCAGCAAACATGTTTTAGGGATGATATTTTTCTCAATTCTTCCATTGTTTATATTTTCGATATCATTCTGTTTTACATTTTATAATGAAAATTGAATTTAAGATTTTTATAATTAAATTTTTCGACTTTGAATCTTATCTAAACAAAGATTCTCTGTGATCACATTTATAAACACTTTGATAACTGCAATAGTATTTATATTTTTAGTTTATCCTACCATTTCCACAAATACTTTTGGTATGTTTAACTGCATAACAATTGAGGGAGTTTCTTACTCAACCAATGATTTTTATATAAAATGCTGGAGTAGTGACCACTATTTCAACATTTACTACTTCACTCTCCCTGTGATCATTATATGGGTTATTGGCTATCCACTGCTAATCATAATAGCATTATATAGAATCAAGAAGAGATTAATGATGTTAATATAATCAATTAGTACGGAATTCACAATATTGGATTTAAAGACAATACTTTTTACTGGTAGATTCAATACCTAAGTCTCATAAAATAGTTGAATTTATTAGATTTATGGCTATAATATTCCAATAATTAAATGAGCTTTTTGAAGTTCTACGGACTATTTATAATAGTGGTGTTATCATTTTTAATTAGATTAAAAGTTTAGGGGTGTCGAAACAAAAAACTAACTTAGATAATTTAAATATAAATCTTTTATTAGTTAATGAATTTAATTCAATAATTAGGGAGGTTTGCACAAATTCATATTAAGGAATAAACACTTAATATTAAGCTTTTAATTTTTTTAAATATGAACTTAGTTATCTATGAAAAATAATTTTTAATTAAATTTTTAAGAAAGTTGACGCTATTGCCTGTTTTTATATCTAATTTTAAAAATTTAAAACCTTAAAATGTCTATAAATCAACTATATTAATTTACCAATTACAAACTGACTTGACTTATTGATAAATCTTTTAGTTTTTATATTGGAGTTATTAACCTTCGAAGGATCATTTATATTGCTATAACCTTTTCCTTGTCAGAATTTAAAAAGTAGCTCTATGTAAGATTAACATACTTTAACATAAATCTTTATATAGGATGTAATTTGATCCATGTTGTTTATTTCTATCTGTAAATGGTAAGATTAATCTACCACTATGTGTCCTTAAAAAGACACCATTCACCACTAAAAACCGAGATACCCCTCCCATCCCTCTTCCTCATCTTTAATAACCTCCCTCCTCACTCTATAATATACCGTTTAAGTGATTTTTTTTTCCCATTATGTGAACCTTGCTCAATCATGACTTTCTTGAATATATTACAGAAGTTATTAAACTAAATTCAAAAAATATCGGTCGACATATTTTATACATGATCCTATATAAGAATAGAACTTATTTTCAAATTATAAAATAATCTCTTTATCAACATAATATTTACTATATGCAATAAATTTTATTATAGAGAATTAGAATACTTAAATCAACTTGATTAGTCCTAATTAAAAAACATTCATATAAATCTTTTTTACTCTTAAAAAAAATATCTATAATCGCAAAATATCTATTACAGATAAAATCAAGCTATATATTTTTTGTTTTTTTAAAATGATGAATAAAATTGATTTAAGATATATAAATTTTCTAAGAATTTTATGCATAATAGTAAATTTTGTAAAAAAAATTCGGCTAAGGTGACAAACACTCACCCCCCATAAGGTATTTTTTAAATGTGTACTATGATAGAACTCGACCTCCTGAGTAAACTTTTCTTATGGACTGATTGTGGCCGGCTTTTAGTTTTCGAGATATCACACTGGCTAAGACCAAAATTTACATATAAAAACATTAAATTTGGCTTTGAAAAAATTTTGAAATTTTTCTAAAAAATATCTTAATATCCATAAACTGATAAATTTAAAGATTATTAGGAATTATTTTGAGTATAAAATGTTTTCTGAAAATTTTTATCAAAATCTTGCCTGTAAAAATCATCTATAATCTTCATACATATTAATTGGCTAATTAATATGTATGAAGATTATTGATGATTTTTATAGGCAAGATTTTGATAAAAATTTTCAGAAAACATTTTATACTCAAAATAATTCCTCATAATCTTTAAATTTATCAGTTTATGGATATTAAGATATTTTTAGAAAAATTTCAAAATTTTTTTAAAGCCAAATTTAATGTTTTTATATGTAAATTTTGGTCTTAGCCAGTGTGATATCTCGAAAACTAAAAGCCGGCCACTATCAGTCCTTAAGAAAAGTTTACTCAGGAGGTCGAGTTCTATCATAGTACACATTTAAAAATATACCTTATGGGGGGTGAGTGTTTGTCACCTTACCAAAAATTCATATATAACTTTAACATAAGTTATTTTCTTATATAATCTAGTGTCGAAAAAAGTCGGCAAATAAAGTGAATTTAAAAATTTATTGAGAAAGATTCACCAATTAAGAAAAAATTGATATATGAATAGGTATATTATAGAGTAGGTGGAGGTTGAGAGGGTTGTCTCGATTTAGAGTGGGTGAAATGGAAGATTTTAATTTTATGGTGGAGAAGGGGATGGAAATCTTGATTAAAACACCTACGAAAAAAATACCATAACACCATGAATTCGTTTTCATCATTAAAAACTTCTTCAACAATCATATTTGTAATGTTTTTCTTGAAAAGACAAGTTAAGATAATTAATTAACTGTAATGCTCTTATTCACAACTATTTTAATAATAAATCATAAATTTCAAAATTTATTTGTAATCAAAAGAAAATTAATGTACAATGATTATTCGGATGATATTAATATAATATGTAATAACATTAAAATTAAGTTTTAAAAATTGCATATTAATGCAGTGAACGACAAGCAGCTCAAAAGATAGTGGTGCAAACTTTGATTCTTAGGACTATCAAGGACAAGGGCAACTACATATATATTGACTTTTTTTCATTCAGTCAGAAACCTAATTCTGCTTCTAGAGCAACTTCAGACTCCATTGAGTAGAGTGACATTGATTCAACACCAACACAAAAGAAAGAAAAGGGTAGGTAAATATTCCTAAGAAACCTAATGCTATTCCATAATTAATTTATGACCCCTATCAAATATGTATTAATATGCAATATTTAAAACTGAATATTTATAATAGAGATCTCTAATTAAATTTTTATCTCTTTTTTAATTTCCCTTGCCTTAAGCGATTCACACTAACATTAAAAATTATTTTAGTTAATTATAAAAGTGAAAAAATAACAATAAATAAATTTACTTTTATTGGTAATTTTTCAAATATTGACATACAGTTAATAATTAGATTGTAATTTAAAAATTTACACTTAATTTATAGAGGAGAATCCTGTCACGTTCAAAGTTTTCAGCCCATTATATATAAGAATAAGAATTATTTAACAAGTGATAAACATTTTTTTCACCATTTAAGAGCAAATTTTACTTTTTTGAATATCTATTAAATATAAATTTGTTATTAATGATTCGAAAAAATATTAGAAGTATCATTAATTAATAATTAAAACAATAAGATTTTTTTATAGTTTCTAATAAAATAAGGGATATTTTATTTACCTAGAAAGTATAATTAATAAAAGTTGCTTAATATAGTGGGAGGATATCGAAGTAGTAATTAAGATTATATCTAAAATAGAAATTATATTGTATAAGACCAAAACTTCCCCCCACTAATTTTTATCAATTTTTCATTTGTGCTCTACTGGATTTCAAAAATAATTACTATTATATTCTAAATATTTTGAGAGAAAATTAATTTTCTAAAAGAGTTGCAAGTTTTATATAGAATCTCAAGATAAAAAGCTATTTCAGAAAAACAGCATATTTAGCTCCCCAAATGCATCTCCTCTAAGGTAGAACATAAACTAATAATCGATTAAGTTTGCAGATATTATCAATTATTGTCAATACATTTTAAGAATAAGATACTGATTAGTCGTATATATTTGAATCTCAATAAAAACTCAAAGAGTTGGATGATCATAAAGAAAAAGAGTAAGGATATTTATTAATTAAGTTTTGTAATTTTAAGCGAGCATTTATTTGCTTAAATATTTATATATTGGAATATCAGTCATTTCTGCATTAATATTAAAATTAGTACTTAGATAATTTACTTTTTTCTCTTAATTTCTTTATTATAAATGTTTAACAAAAATGTTTTATATTAAATCCTCTTGAAAAACTACTATAAATAATATATTTTTACTTAATAAATTGCTCATATAACTATAAACTCCTTAAATAAGAAATCATAATCAGCCATTTGGAGTAAAATAATATGAGGAGTAAATATAAGCAGATTCTAAATCTAGAGATAAAAGCATTTCTCTATTTTAAAATCAAGAAAAGTTGTAAACATACTCATAATTTTGTAGATTTATATTTATAATATACATATATACTTAATTTAATCTCTAGTAAATTAAAAGGGCTGCAAAAAGAGAACTTAGATGGAAGAGAAAGACCAGCACCCTGGTGGAAGAAGAAAGCTGCCAGTATTCATGAAGATAGGAAATCACAAAAAACAACAAACCCATAAATACATTCAAGATTACTTTGAATATTCAAAGAGAAAATCAACAAATCTATCATCATTAAAACCCGAGCATTTATAGTAAATGTAATAATTACAATCATTTGAACAATTTCTCGATTACGGTGGAAAACTACAGACAACTTCATTTTATACAACTACAAAGGGAAGCTGAAGGATGGGTCAAAAGGAATGAAAGTTTTGCAGAAAACTAACACATAAAAAGAAGAAATGATGTGATCAGTAAAAAGAGATAGTTGTCTGTAGAACAAATAGAATTTAAATTATGCTTACAGAATGTTAGAGGGTGGAACTCCAAATTGAAATAGGATTAAATGCTGAGGGAGATAGAAGATAAAAACCCTGACTTTATAGCGCATGTGGAAACAAGACTACAAAGGATAATTGGGTTGAATAGTTAATAAATAACACAAACTTAACTAGCTAGAAACGGAAGAGTATTAACCATGAACAGCGAAAAGTATCAAATGAAGACGGTAAAACTTTAAGACAATATGTGGCATGGAAAATACTGAACGTAGGGGATTCCCTCTTCATATTATTTTAATATACATCCCATCATATTAGAAAGAGGAATCAAATAACAACAAAACAGGGTGATTTCTATGATAAAGTCAATAAAACAGAAATGCAAAAAACAGAGGATAATTATGATGATAGACTTCAACTTCCATCTAAAAGAACTTATTAAGAGGCTAAAAAAAGAAGGATTAAAAGATTCTATCCTAGAAGGAGTAGGAACTCACACTAAAGGGAACCAACTCGACCAAATCTTTTCGAATGTGGAGACTTTGAAGTGGAAACTGGACTAATTGAAACTAACAAGCCATAAACTAAATATGGCGACTTTAAAAAATAAAATACTAAGATGATGATTTGAAAATGGCAGACAAGGAAAAAAGTGTAAGAATATCAGACATCAGAAAGCAATGCTGGAAGACATTCATTGAAGAAAGGAGAGAATTGAAAAAGAGTAAGTTTTGAAGAAAAATAAAAAAATAGAGTAAGATATGAAATTGGTATCAGCAACACCCAGAATGGGCAGTGAGAGAAAGCAGAGATAGAGGGTATAGTACCTACTAAGACACCAAATAACAATGGAAGGAAGCAATAAGGAATATGGAGTACTGTTTGGAAAGAAACGATCTGAAAGGGTTCTTCTAACTAGTAAAAAGATTCACAAAGAATAAAAAATAAGCCCAATCAATTAAAGGATTGACAAGGAGAGAATTCAACAGGGAAAGAAACAGTGAAGTAAATTATAGATGACTAAAACAAATTATTTAAAGATAACAGAAGTCAAATAGGAACCCCAATTACAAAAAGCTAATACACAGAAATGTCTAACGATGACGATACAAAGCAGAGGTTCTGCGAAGAAAAGGAAGTTGTGAAATCCGTAGGAGAATGTAATTTCAACAAATCTATTGGGTAAGTTAGATTCGATTGATAAATATTTCTGAAATCAGAAAAGTAAAAATAGACAATAAGCATCAAATTAGAGGAGTGGATAAATGCTGGAATGTTTCCACAATACTTGAAATTGGGAAGGCTGGTCTTATTAAGCAAAGACCAAGGAGACTAGTACCCAGAGATCAGCAATACCAGACCAATTGTGGTGAACTCACATCAAAGTAAGAACATAGAAAAGGTAATAGTAAATAAAATACAGGAATAAAACAGCGAGCTACTTTGGATGGGAACTATTAAAAGGGTTTTAAAGAGAGCAAGAGTACCCACATCAATCTTATCAGACTGTTAGACCACCTTAAAGAATCAAGACAGAAAAGCAAGAGCAGAGAGGCCTACCTTTTCAAAGACCTACAAAAGGCACATGACTGTGTTGGAAATACAAATTGATAAGTATTCTAAGAGAAAGAATTAAGTCAAGCGCAGACAAATTAATAGTAAAACTCATTGAGGAACTATAAAAAAATAATAAAGTAACATATGAAGCAAAAGAAATAGAAGCAAAAAAAGGAGTTGCTAAAGGGAGCAGGCTCTAACTGATGTTATTCAACATATATCTCCAAGACGCTATATTTTCACAACAGGAACTTCGATTGCTGATAAAATATGGGAAGCTATTGGCGTTTGCAGACGACATTATAATTAACATTAAAAACAATATCCAGATAGAGAAAGAATTAAATTGCTTTAAAGAGATTGAAATCTACTATTATCTTAAATAAAACTCAAAAAAAATCGTTATTCATGAGTGACTCGATAGAATTCAATGAAATATAAGAAATTGAGGGAATAAAAAAGGTTCAAGAAAAAAAATACTTGAGTATAAATGTCTGTCTTGATAAAATCTTGAATAAAGAAACATGGGAGAAAATAAAAGAATAAATCAAACAATTTAGGATACCATAATGGTGGCATAAATTAAATCATTAGTCATATAAAAATACACACAACTGGTGGCAACAAAATATATAAAGCTGGAGGAAATACACAAAATAGATACCTAGTTAAAACGAATTACTTTAAAAACATTTAGAGATATCAACAACAAAATACTACAAAATGTTAAAAAAATGAAAGAAAGCGGAACAAAACATATTATAGAACAACTTGCTTGGAAAAACAAGAAAAATGCTAAAGAAAACCCAGACAGATTTATAATACCAAAGAAAATGAAGATCCAAATTCAGGAAAACTAATAAAAACTTTAAAAAGAAAGAAATTTTTCCTAACAATGAATGTGATGGATACGATGATGGCTGTATACTTAGGGAGGACTATAGTAAACTACGGAATGAGCCATTATTATAATGTCTGCAAGATATTTGTAAACTCAAACCATATGAGAGAATGCAGCTTAATAATCTAGGCTGGGGACCATTCAATATTAACAAAATAGTAAAGAATTACTGACTAATTGACCTAGATAATAAGACACAGGCAGAAATCATAGCAAAAATGATATGGCAAGAAGAAAAAATGAGAGAACTGGAGCAAAATGTATACTACTAAAAAGTTTAAGAAGTTATTTAGAATAACTTACGTAAAAAAACAGCAGATTAATGAAGCGAACACCAACTTATAAACCAGACAATCAACCTGAACATTTAAAATGTAATTAAATAAAACATGAGAATAATTATGAGGAAGATATTAGAATTATAATTAATAAACATAATTAATTGAAATTAAAAGAGAAGAAACAATTAAGATAACTTAGATAAGAAATTACAACCAATTGGAATAACAAAAAGAGATAAATTAGCAGAAATTCTACAAGCCAAGATCGTATGACAAACAATGATCATAAAGAAACAATTTTGACTGCTAGGCAAAATTCTAGCAGAAAGTTTAGGAAATCTGAGTTCAACATAGAAACATAAGCAACGACCAAGAGACTCTCGGAGTAAGGGGAAATCACCATAAAAACTCCACTAAACAAAAAATTGGGATTCAAGAGCAGAATGAAGATTGGATAATTAAACCCAAGCAAGAAGATAAATTAAACTAAAATCTAAAGGAAATTACCAGACCTAAACTTGGACAGAACTCCTTGTATCCAAGCATATCATATTAAACTCAAGGAATTCATAGACCTGTCAGAGGTTAAATGCCAAGGATTTGAAAAAATTATTCACGCTAAAAAGGGGTGGACTCCACAAATCACAAGAATGATGACGATAGTTTGCTGCTCCAGTACAAGAAACAAGATAGAAAAGCACTTGTTAAGAAATGCTGTGAAATAAAAGAGGCCAGGAAGAGGGGACGAAAAGAATGGGATATGTGGTCAGAGAGACAAGAGAATCAATGGAGAGAAATAAACTAAGAATGGCAACATTAGGATCTTATTCCAGGCAAATACATTCAAGAAGTGTCAATAGAGATATGTATGAACCAAATAGAGGAATCTCAATTCGGCCAAGAGAGGACCCAGAAATTGATACTTCCACCCATAGACCTGAACGACAAAGGAATCTTACACCTAGCAAAGGCCATTGGATTCACCAATTGGAAGTTGAAAAACGATAGATTCTGGAGGGATTCTCAGGACATCAAGAATATCATTATCTCAACATGTTGTCAAGGAAGCCCAAAGAGCTGCATGAAGTGGATATTGATGAGAATCATCAAAGACTATAAGAACCTTGAGCTATACGACAAAAGAAAAAGATTCGGCAGACAAGCAATAGTATAGAAATACTTCAACTAGATAAACAATTAGGCCGAGAAAGTGAGGGCCAAAAGTTTCATAGCAGAAAAGATTGAGAGCAAACCAGAGATAAACCAAGTCAATGATCCAGAAGACTGCGGAGTCATGGCTATACTGCTCGCTAATCACCTAGCGTTGGAACTACCGGGAGAACTAATCTTCCAGATTTTCGCAAAGGATTGGATTAGCATTCAAAGATACTACCTCATTTTCAACTTGGAAATGGTCATATAATAATGGAGATTAGAAAATTGGGGATCTCAGTTCACAAGCAGATCATAGAAGAAATCACCGAGAAAGAAATGATTCTCTATGCCAGGTAGAATGGAACGAAGACGGAATTTAGATACTCGACGAAAACTCCCAGATTGACACTTAGGACGAGATGGTTCTGGAGAACGGAATCCATATAGAGATGAAGAAGCACTCGAAGACCATGAAGGGAAATTCAGTGAGATAAACGAGAACATTTGAGAAGCAGAAGAGTACTTGTTTATCTAGAAACAAAATAATGGGGAGGGAACGAGAAGAGAGAACAGAGAAATGATAAACTGAAACTCATCAAAAGCCCAATGGTGAACAAAGCAACTACCCCAAGAATGGTAATTGAGGAAGATAACTAGGTTCAGGCAATGAAGGAGACAAAACCTGAACTAAAAATATGCAGATTAGGAAACGAAAAAGAATGAAATCATAAAGCAGTAATGAATTACACTTTCTCTTTTATTTTAATGGTAAATTTAAGAGCATTTTTTTTTACATTAAGTTATTATATATCTATCTATCTTTCTAATTTAATCTCTGTAATAAAACTAGTGAACTAAAGAACTAAATATTAAAACAATTTTCTTACAAATTTTGGGAAATTAATCTATTTTATAATTATAGAAGCATTCTAATGATAGTAATTCTATATTTTTAAGATTATCCAATAAAAGAATAATTTTATTTTTAAAATCTTTTAATGAATAAATCTACTTTGTTATACATGTATTAAAAAATTGTTTATTATAATTCAAAAAATAAATTTACATTAATTTTTTACTAAATAATTCTTTTACTACACTATTATTTTTATAAATAGAAGAATTCATTGATTTTTTTATTCTTATTTTGAATAGTTAGTGAGTAATTTACCCAATTAAATTCAGAATCATAATAATTACAATAAGATTAATTTTAATTATTCTAAAATAAGAAAAGAATCAATCAAGTACCAAACTTGAATTAGACCTTTCATACGATTATAGTACCAAATTTTTAATTTTGGTTATTTTCTCCATAAATTTGAAAATTTAACGTGATCTTTTCAATTCAAAGCCTATCTAATATTTATACAAAGATTCAAATAAATTAATATTCACAGTTTTAGAAACTATTTAGAATCTTATGTAAAAAATAAATGAATCTTTATACAGAAGAATCAATATCTTAAAGGAAGTTAGTGGTAAATGACAATATAGTATTATAAATAACACTCCATGTTTTTAAAATGTCCACAAACAGTAACAGTTATGAAATGTTTTGTATATTTTAATATACTTTTATAAAAATAATAAGTGAAAATTGGCTTCAGGATTACGAATACCTCAGCTCAATTCATATACTTTGTCATTGCAAAGAAATAAAAATAGCTCTCCTATACTTCTTAATTCATCCTAATTGTTAATTATGTGGCGTTAATTACAAATATGCCATATTAAAACAGCGATTTGGATAAGTCAAAACCACGAACTTGCTCAGCAAGATTTGATATTACTCAAATGGGTGTTTTTGTAGTCTAAAAGCCTCGTTGAGGAAATGAAATCCACTTTAGTCACAATCACAGTTATTTATCATCTTTATCATTGGTTTGGTCTGTAAATTTTAATCAGATTTGAAAAAGTATTAATTGGTTAGCGAGATAGCTTTGCCAGAAGTTCATCTCAATTTTTCTCGATCAAGAGCGTCATCAATAATAGATTTCAATAAATAACTGCCTTGGTTTAAGTAGCTGGGATTCTAAACTTAAACTGGTTAAATTCATACTTTAAGAAGATTTTGCTTGAGTTAGGATAGAATTATAGGATGAATTAAAGGTTAGTCCAAAATGTTTCGTTATATTATTCATTTGCTTAAGTTTTAATATAATTAATAAAATATGATTTTATTATATTTTTTTGGTTCCATCAAGAAAGCATAACCTAATATTGTTAATGTATTTATTATCATCGTTTTTTCAATTATAAATTATCAATTTTCGCTTATTTATTTTACTCATATTGATAGCATTTTACTTATTAATAATGATATGTTATGTTTTAATAATTTTTTCATTTGCAATTTACTGTTATAAATATTAACTTTAATATACTTTTTTAACTTTAGAGGTTGCTTATAAGTAACATATAAATATTAGATCTTCCTTGTTTCTATCTTCATTAGTAATTAAAGCTCTTTCCAGATTTCTTTTTAATCAGCATTTTATTTATAAAATATTTAAATTTATCATTTCATATTCTAATCTTATATTTTAAAGCGATATTGGCATAGTTTTCTTATTTTATTTCCAAGCTTTGAATGTTTGTCTTTATAAGTTTTACAGAATAAATAATAAAACGTAATTACTATAATAAATGATTTAAGATAATGATAGAACGAGATTTTTATAATTAAAACTTTTAATTAAAGTCTCCTTTAATGTTTGAATAATCTTATCTTTTTAAAAAATATTATTAAACAATATACTGCAAATTAAAGAAATATTGTTTGCTTCTAATGCTTTATTAAAGAGATATTGGATAACAAATTTAATTATTTTCCTTTTATTTATTATTAACTCTTTTTGTTGCTTCGATTTTTTAAAATATGTATAATTATATAATTTAAAATACACTCAATTGATATTTTTATAATTCGCATAGTACTGATATTTTCGAAAAAAACAATGGACTGTTTCATGACAATTAAATTTCTTTTTTTGTAATAGTGGTATAAATTACTTCAGTCCTTTATAATTATGCTTAGATGTTGTATATATATATTACTTTTGAATTTAATGATTGAAGCATTAGAGCTATATTTTTTGAAAAGTAAATACTATTTAAAATTAATTAATGAAGAAAAGTGATCTATTTATTATTTGCAACTTATAATCTTCAACTACTTCAATCATTACCTTCCTCTAATCTTGCTTCTGTTTTGTTAATATAATTTCTAAATTTGAATCAATCATTTTTATATAAATTATTAATGGCCTTGAAGTTTAAGCTAAATTTCTACAAAATAAATTAGTTTAATTATTTATTTAAATAGATTACCATTTCTAAACGAATATACCTATCTTTATGTGCCAAAGAAAGTTGGGTAAGATAATATTTAAGTAAACTGAGGTTACCAGATAAATTGAGAGTATTATAGGCAAATTCTTAAATAATAGATAAGAAAACAACTAATCAATTTCATAAAAATATCTTGATTAAAGAAATAGCAAATTATAATTATTTGATATTTATTAATTTAATAAAATAATCTTTCATTCCTTTATTCTTTTGGACTTTTATTCCACTATATTAACTATTTTAAAATGATATTTAAGCATTTATAAGATTATTTTTCTTATGTTTGTACAATTCTTGAAATTTCTACATTGCTTTTGATTGGCAATTTAATTTTAGTTTTGTTTTGAGACTTAACTGTAAATTCTGAACTTTTTGAAATGAGTTTAGCGATAAATGTTATTACTGTTTTCTTAACCATTCATTAACAATTTTGCAGTATTTAGTTTCCTTGTTCTATTTTAAATTAAATTAATTAAAAACAAGTTCATTAATAGAATAATTGATAAATTTAGTCATAGTTAATTCCTCTTATACCTTTTTTCATAAAATAAATTGCTTTAATGTGGAATTAACTAAAGATTAAATTAATTATGAAAAATCTCTAAATTAGAGTTCATTTATAATTAATCTAAAATTATAACTTAAGAGAAAGAATATGGAAGTAAAAAATTAAATTATACTTTGATTTTCTCAATTCATTTAATCGTAAACAAATAAATAAATACAGTTTAGTATAAAATGTTATTATTATAAAAAAAATAATAAGTAATGAATTAATTTATTCATTTTAAAATCTAATCATGCTTTAAGTTTTATTTATAATAATTTATATGATTTAAGATTTGATAGAATAAAATTTAAATAATTTACTATTTTTTAATATAATTTTTTATATTTTTTTAGCTTCATCAACATTATCATTAATTTTGATTTATTACGGCTCTTCAATTATGTATATCAAACTCTTGTATGGCTAGTTATTAATTAATAAATAAAAAATTTGATTGATAGCTAAGCAAAAGTAATCAAATTATTTACGAATAAATTAATAAAAAATTAATAAATACAAATTAAACTTATTTCCAATATTGTTTTAAAATAACCTAACTTTTACTCGGCATGAAGCTATGCAAACATAAAGAATTTAATTGGAGAATCCCCATATCGTCTAAATCTAATTTTGAATAAAATTGTCACTATTCTCATGAATAGGTACCTTAAAATACAAGCATCTATGAGAGTAGCTTTAATAAATTGCCTCGGCATACTTTAAAAGTTAAGGTCATTTATGAATTATGAGTTCTCTATAAGCTTTTGGCTGTAAATATGTATTTTATTAATTGGAAAATTAAAAGTATTTCTTTTTCTATAAATTATGAACTAATTATTCTAAGTTTTGTAAACCATGCAATTTCAATATAAAATAATTTATATGCTATATAAAAAAATAGATGGTTTATTGTTTATAATTTAATATGTAACAATATTGATAAATATATAAAATTAAGAAACAAAATATCAGATATGTATCTATTTAAGTTAGTTAAATTTGTTTGTAAGAATAAGAATTTCGAATTATAATAATTAAACTTTTTTACCAAGAAAATTCAATAGATTATTTAAGCAAGACTTTAATCGCCCTAATTGTTAGGCATGCATTAAATGATATACCAACAATTTTCGGTTGTATAAACTTAAATTAACTAAAGTATAATTTCTATTTAATTAAATTGTTGACTATTAAAAACTTTATACATATTTATGTTAAACTCTTCAAAATCATTCTTATACTCCCAAATAGAACTGAGATGTTATAAAAAAGTTAAGATTATCTCTAAATCGTTGTGTTTGTCTTTTAGCATATGTAAAACTTCTTTGTACTTTTCATATTATATATCTTATATAGTGTAATTAATTAGATTAATATAGATAGTAACTACCATAAAGTTATCTAAGAAAAGGTGTAAAATAAGCAAAATAAGGTAATAAATTATGGCTTTGTTTTTAGGCATGATTTTTACTCCTCAATTTTTTAGTAAATATCCAATATTCTTGGTGCCCTATTTTCATAAAAAGCTTCTCGTAAAAAAGCCTATAAATAAGAGCTATTTACAACAAAAGCCAAATAATATCATAGCATTCACTGATTTTGCCATTTCTTCATAGGTGCTAGAGTAATTAAAAGGACAGTATCTTGATTCCGTATTAAACAACTCAACAAAGAAAATCTCGTTTATACTATCACTGTATCTCAGCTTAATGTAAAATATAAATAAAGAATAAAATTGACTAAAAAGTGAATAAAATTAGAAACAAAAAAACAGCAAATAAAATAGATTTGATTGTTAGAGAATCTTAAGTTTTTTAATACATGCGTATAATAATAATCCACTAGGAAATAAAAAATATATATTTGTGAGATATTTTTCAAACCCTTTTAAGCTACCTTGAAGCTCACGCTCCATTATACCCAAATTGTTTATATTCAAACATGTGATTATTTTAAAAACATAAGCTGTAATAGTTGAAGTGATTAAAGAAGTAAGATCAGAAGACAATATTAAGATGCCTTTTCAACCTATGCTACTAACAGTCTAGATTTTTTTGTCTACAATAGAGTCAATTACAATAGTTGCATCTGATTAAAGAATTGATTGATGCTCAAGGAGACATAATGAGGTTTTTATCTAAAAATCTCCATTTTTTTTATAATTAAAATTAATTAAAAATATATTTAAGTTTTTAATTATTTAATATAAACTTTATATTATTATGATCTTCGAGAGTCATCGTTTAAAACAGTGTCTCTCGAGGATTCAAAATTTCAACATTTTTTATCAACATTTTTTTTCAATATTTTTCAATATTTTCAAATAAATTTCTCGATATCTAAAAGGAAATATGATAATTCCTAATAGAATTAGAACATTTTTCTATCTTAAGTTAAAATATGATTTTTTACCACTAAGTTAAATTAAGAATCCTAATAAGGCACCCTAATAATCCTAACAGATTTATGACTATATCCTTAAGGATGTAATTAATTTATATAAGGAAAAAAAATATTTTACTAGAGAAGTTAATATATGATTATTTTTAACAATGACTTATTTATGCTTTAAAAAATTTTAAAATTCTCGAGAGACACTGTTTTAAACAATGACTCTCGAAGATAAAAAACTTAAATCAACATATAATCTAGCTTTATAGCTATCATAATTTTAACATCTCAATAAAACTCAAAACACTATATGTTAAAGCAGCTGCAGCAAAAGTGTGTCTGGCTGCAACTATTTAATAATCCTGCTAGGAAGATATAATATTCTGGGACAACCTTCTTTTTTTTCATCATAGTACAATTGTCTAGGTTCTAATTTTTAATATTACTCTAGTTAATTCTGATTTCAAGAATAAAGCAAAACAATTTATTGACATCATAGCAACTAAGATTTAGATTGTTGATTGAGAGACTCTAAGAGTATAGAGGAGAGGTATATAGGTTAAATAAATTATTAAATAAGTAAAAATAAGAATTGCATTTATTTTGAGTATTATTGTTAAAATAGAATTGATTTGTGGAAAAATAAAAATATAATTGTAAGAGTATTATTAATTAACTGCCATTAATTTGATCAGCTTTTAATTTTAGTTTGATAAGTACACTTTCACATTTAACTTTTATAATATTTAATAATTATAACCAAGATTGTTCAATTTGAAGAAAAAAACTTTCTTTCTTCTCAATAATAGGGCGTAAATTATAATTGTAAAGCATTTTAATATATAATTAGTTTTTTATAATTAAACAAATCTGAAAGTGATATTTAAAGTATAAGATTATTAGTAACTATTTAAATAATTTGAATAAATTTATATTTAAATAGATTATGGAATATGTCTTTATCTCTGTGAGTTCCTCCTCCAATATACCAAACATTTTCGATAATATTGATGAAAAAATCAAATCTTAGAAGGAGACTTTCACTTGAACGAGCGACACCTCTCTATACTAGAGTTCAAAATTGAAGATGAAAAAAGCATTTATTCGCGAGTGGTGCAAGCAGCATCCAATATAACAGAAAGGCAGAGCCATACATTATATTCTTGTGCACTCTAACAGATTCTGCAATGAAAAACTTTTCGGTACGCTTGAAGTATGGTATTCTTGGGCTCTCTAAAAACTATTTCAGCAGGTCTAAATATCGTGGGTTTCAAAAAATAGGCAGTTTTAATTTCTCGTATACAATTTTAGGGAAAGTTTAACTAAGGAGATTCTACGCAAACCTTGACAAACTTAAACTTCACTGCGGGGATTCAGATCATTTATATGAATTAATTGCACATGCAAAAGTCTTGACCAAAACCTCAGATAGAAAAAATTCTCCTTCTAATATGTCTTCTCATTCTTAAGGCAGAATTCAAGTCACATTTAAACAGCTGGTGAGGACAAAGAAGGTTAATTCATTGGAAGATGTGTATGTGATGTACCAGAATAACGAGAGAGTGTGCGAATAAATAGTCAAGATTTAAAAAAATTTGTCATTTATTAAGTCTACGAATAATTGACATTCTCAAAACCCAAACAAATGCAACCAAAGTTGCTATCAGCTTGAGTTTCTATAGTGCTATGATACCTAATCTTTGAATTTGACTCGATTTGATAAATAAATTCTGGATGGTATGATATATAATGATGAAGGAAATAAATTTTACAGAGTTAACTTCAGAAAATGTCCAGATAAAGAGAATGTTGTCTGTGTTCTTTGTACTGCCAAATACTGAAAAATAACACTCTTGCTAGGAATTTGATAAAAATATTTATAATAAAATACTTGAAAATACACAATAGAACATTCTACATTGATTCTACTAAAATTTGAATATTCGCCAGATATATAATTAGAAATTTAACATTTTATTTATTATTAATTTTTTAACATTTAAATTGTTAACTTCCCAAAGAGAGGAATTTTTATTATTTTTTTCGCTTTGGGAATCTTAATAAATTATAACTTTTCTTAATAATTATGTTACTTTTTATATAAAAAGTGCTATGTAATAATTATTATTTATTAATTAATTAAATGTGCAACAAAAATATTTTAAAAGTTGCTTGATTTATATTGTAAAAATATTGCCATGCATATTTCTTACAAATATCACATCAAAATTATGATATTAAAATAAACTTACCTTTATTCATTTTTTATTAGAGCTTGTTATGCTTACTAATACTATAATTGAAATGATATCTCATTTTGTCAAAATTTTTCTTGTTTTTATTTTTCTGTTTATTAAAAAGAAGTTTCTCTCGCATTTTCTCAATTACCTCTTGTATATTATTATATTTCTAGTCATTAAACACATTTTCCCAAAGCGAGAAAAATTCTATAATTTTTTT
>ARYC01003232.1:0-82588 GCA_000711775.1 Oxytricha trifallax | reverse complement strand
TCAAAAGTATTCTACTCTTGCTAGTTACAGTTTTCTTAACTATAAGCTCGCAAGATTATTCTCTTTGCATTTGACGATGACACAGAACACTTGAAAATTGATTAAATTAAATTTTAGACAATTCAAAACATTTCATTTTAAAGTACCACACAAAGAATATGTTCATTTCCAAAGCCCTCATGGAAGAAATGCTCTCAAACCATTTAAAGTTATTAGAATTGTTCACCACATTGAAATTAGTCTGAAAACACAATTTAAATTGGTCACTGATGTTACATTTAAAAGTAACAAAATGATTACCTTTAATTTAAGAGACGATTAGATACATTATTTTTTATATTTCAATATATACTTTATGAAAGTCACAAATCGGAGGGAGAATAAACTCAAGTGAATTCAAAAGTATTCTACTATTGCTTGTTACAGATTTCTTTATTATAAGCTCGCAAGATTATTCACTTTGCATTTGACGATGACACAGAACACTTGAAAATGGTTTAAATTAAATTTGAGACAATTCAATACATTTCATTTTAAAGTACCACACAAAGAAATTGTTCATTTCCAAAGCCCTCATGGAGGCAATGCTCTCAAACCATTTAAAGTTGTTTAGAATTGTTCACCTCATTAAAATTAGTCTGAAAACACAATTTAAATTGGTCACTGATGTTACATTTAAAAGTAACAAAATGATTACCTTTAATTTAAGAGACGATTAGATACATTATTTTTTATATTTCAATATATACTTTATGAAAGTCACAAATCGGAGGGAGAATAAACTCAAGTGAATTCAAAAGTATTCTACTATTGCTTGTTACAGATTTCTTTATTATAAGCTCGCAAGATTATTCACTTTGCATTTGACGATGACACAGAACACTTGAAAATGGTTTAAATTAAATTTAAGACAATTGAAAACATTTCATTTTAAAGTACCACATAAAGAAATTGTTCATTTCCAAAGCCCTCATAGAGGCAATGCAATCAAACCATTTAAAATTGTTTAGAATTGTTCACCACATTGAAATTAGTCTGAAAACACAATTTAAATTGGTCACTGATGTTACATTTAAAAGTAACAAAAGGGGGGGGGGAAAAAAGAAAGGTGGTCGTTTTGGGGGGGGGGGGATTTACCTTTAATTTAAGAGACGATTAGATACATTATTTTTTATATTTCAATATATACTTTATGAAAGTCACAAATCGGAGGGAGAATAAACTCAAGTGAATTCAAAAGTATTCTACTATTGCTTGTTACAGATTTCTTTATTATAAGCTCGCAAGATTATTCACTTTGCATTTGACGATGACACAGAACACTTGAAAATGGTTTAAATTAAATTTAAGACAATTGAAAACATTTCATTTTAAAGTACCACATAAAGAAATTGTTCATTTCCAAAGCCCTCATAGAGGCAATGCAATCAAACCATTTAAAATTGTTTAGAATTGTTCACCACATTGAAATTAGTCTGAAAACACAATTTAAATTGGTCACTGATGTTACATTTAAAAGTAACAAAATGATTACCTTTAATTTAAGAGACGATTAGATACATTATTTTTTATATTTCAATATATACTTTATGAAAGTCACAAATCGGAGGGAGAATAAACTCAAGTGAATTCAAAAGTATTCTACTATTGCTTGTTACAGATTTCTTTATTATAAGCTCGCAAGATTATTCACTTTGCATTTGACGATGACACAGAACACTTGAAAATGGTTTAAATTAAATTTTAGACAATTCAAAAAATTTCATTTTAAAGTACCACACAAAGAAATTGTTCATTTCCAAAGCCCTCATGGAGGCAATGCTCTCAAACCATTTAAAGTTGTTTAGAATTGTTCACCTCATTAAAATTAGTCTAAAAACACAATTTAAATTGGTCACTGATGTTACATTTAAAAGTAACAAAATGATTACCTTTAATTTAAGAGACGATTAGATACATTATATTTTATATTTCAATATATACTTTATGAAAGTCACAAATCGGAGGGAGAATAAGCTCAGTGAATTCAAAAGTATTCTACTCTTGCTTGTTACAGTTTTCTTAATTATAAACTCGCAAGATTATTCACTTTGCATTTGACGATGACACAGAACACTTGAAAATGGTTTAAATTAAATTTTAGACAAATCAAAACATTTTATTTTAAAGTACCACACAAAGAAATTGTTCATTTCCAAAGCCCTCATGGAGACAATGCTCTCCAACCATTTAAAATTGTTTAGAATTGTTCACCACAGTGAAATTAGTCTGAAAACACAATTTAAATTGGTCACTGATGTTACATTTAAAAGTAACAAAATGATTACCTTTAATTTAAGAGACGATTAGATACATTATTTTTTATATTTCAATATATACTTTATGAAAGTCACAAATCGGAGGGAGAATAAACTCAAGTGAATTCAAAAGTATTCTACTATTGCTTGTTACAGATTTCTTTATTATAAGCTCGCAAGATTATTCACTTTGCATTTGACGATGACACAGAACACTTGAAAATGGTTTAAATTAAATTTTAGACAATTCAAAACATTTCATTTTAAGAAAGTACGACACAAAGAAATTGTTCATTTCCAAAGCCCTCATGGAGGCAATGCTCTCAAACCATTTAAAGTTGTATAGAATTGTTCACCACATTGAAATTAGTCTGAAAACACAATTTAAATTGGTCACTGATGTTACATTTAAAAGTAACAAAATGATTACCTTTAATTTAAGAGACGATTAGATACATTATTTTTTATATTTCAATATATACTTTATGAAAGTCACAAATCGGAGGGAGAATAAACTCAAGTGAATTCAAAAGTATTCTACTATTGCTTGTTACAGATTTCTTTATTATAAGCTCGCAAGATTATTCACTTTGCATTTGACGATGACACAGAACACTTGAAAATGGTTTAAATTAAATTTTAGACAATTCAAAACATTTCATTTTAAGAAAGTACGACACAAAGAAATTGTTCATTTCCAAAGCCCTCATGGAGGCAATGCTCTCAAACCATTTAAAGTTGTATAGAATTGTTCACCACATTGAAATTAGTCTGAAAACACAATTTAAATTGGTCACTGATGTTACATTTAAAAGTAACAAAATGATTACCTTTAATTTAAGAGACGATTAGATACATTATTTTTTATATTTCAATATATACTTTATGAAAGTCACAAATCGGAGGGAGAATAAACTCAAGTGAATTCAAAAGTATTCTACTATTGCTTGTTACAGATTTCTTTATTATAAGCTCGCAAGATTATTCACTTTGCATTTGACGATGACACAGAACACTTGAAAATGGTTTAAATTAAATTTAGACAATTCAAAACATTTCATTTTAAAGTACCACACAAAGAAATTGTTTCTTTTTCAAAGCCCTCATGGAGGCAATGCTCTCAAACCATTTAAAGTTGCTTAGAATTGTTCACCACATTGAAATTAGTCTGAAAACACAATTTATAATGGTCACTGATGTTACATCTTCAATGATTACCTTTAATTTAAGAGACGATTAGATACATAATATTTTATATTTCAATATATACTTTATGAAAGTCACAAATCGGAGGGAGAATAAACTCATGTGAATTCAAAAGTAATCTACTATTGCATGTTACAGTTTTCTTTATTATAAGCTCGCAAGATTATTCACTTTGCATTTGATGATGACACAGAACATTTGAAAATAGTTTAAATTAAATTTTAGACAATTCAAAACATTTCATTTTAAAGTACCACACAAAGAAATTGTTCATTTCCAAAGCCCTCATGGAGGCAATGCTCTCAAACCATTTAAAGTTGTTTAGAATTGTTCACCTCATTAAAATTAGTCTAAAAACACAATTTAAATTGGTCACTGATGTTACATTTAAAAGTAACAAAATGATTACCTTTAATTTAAGAGACGATTAGATACATTATATTTTATATTTCAATATATACTTTATGAAAGTCACAAATCGGAGGGAGAATAAGCTCAATGTGAATTCAAAAGTAATCTACTATTGCATGTTACAGTTTTCTTTATTATAAGCTCGCAAGATTATTCACTTTGCATTTGATGATGACACAGAACATTTGAAAATAGTTTAAATTAAATTTTAGACAATTCAAAACATTTCATTTTAAAGTACCACACAAAGAAATTGTTCATTTCCAAAGCCCTCATGGAGGCAATGCTCTCAAACCATTTTAAATTGCTAAGAATTGTTAACCACATTGAAATTAGTCTGAAAACACAATTTAAATTGGTCACTGATGTTACATTTAAAAGTAACAAAATGATTACCTTTAATTTAAGAGACGATTAGATACATTATTTTTTATATTTCAATATATACTTTATGAAAGTCACAAATCGGAGGGAGAATAAACTCAAGTGAATTCAAAAGTATTCTACTATTGCTTGTTACAGATTTCTTTATTATAAGCTCGCAAGATTATTCACTTTGCATTTGACGATGACACAGAACACTTGAAAATGGTTTAAATTAAATTTTAGACAATTCAAAACATTTCATTTTAAAGTACCACACAAAGAAATTGTTTCTTTTTCAAAGCCCTCATGGAGGCAATGCTCTCAAACCATTTAAAGTTGTTTAGAATTGTTCACCTCATTGAAATTAGTCTGAAAACACAATTTAAATTGGTCACTGATGTTACATTTAAAAGTAACAAAATGATTACCTTTAATTTAAGAGACGATTAGATACATTATTTTTTATATTTCAATATATACTTTATGAAAGTCACAAATCGGAGGGAGAATAAACTCATGTGAATTCAAAAGTATTCTACTATTGCTTGTTACAGTTTTCTTTATTATAAGCTCGCAAGATTATTCACTTTGCATTTGATGATGACACAGAACATTTGAAAATGGTTTAAATTAAATTTTAGACAATTCAAAAGATTTCATTTTAAAGTACCACACAAAGAAATTGTTCATTTCCAAAGCCCTCATGGAGTCAATGCTCTCGAACCATTTAAAATTGTTTAGAATTGTTCACCACATTGAAATTAGTCTGAAAACACAATTTAAAATGGTCATTGATGCTACATCTTCAATGATTACCTTTAATTTAAGAGACGATTTGATACATAATATTTTATATTTCAATATATACTTTATGAAAGTCACAATTCGGAGGGAGAATAAACTCATGTGAATTCAAAAGTATTCTACTCTTGCTTGTTACAGTTTTCTTTATTATAAGCTCGCAAGATTATTCACTTTGCATTTGACGATGACACAGAACACTTGAAAATGGTTTAAATTAAATTTTAGATAATTCAAAAGATTTCATTTTATAGTACCACACAAAGAAATTGTTCATTTCCAAAGCCCTCATGGAGGCAATGCTCTCAAACCATTTAAAGTTGTTTAGAATTGTTCACCTCATTGAAATTAGTGAAACACAATTTAAATTGGTCACTGATGTTACATTTTCAATGATTACCTTTAATTTAAGAGACGATTAGATACATTATATTTTATATTTCAATATATACTTTATGAAAGTCACAAATCGGAGGGAGAATAAGCTCATGTGAATTCAAAAGTATTCTACTCTTGCTTGTTACAGTTTTCTTTATTATAAGCTCGTAAGATTATTCACTTTGCATTTGATGATGACACAGAACACTTGAAATTGGTTTAAATTAAATTTTAGACAATTCAATACATTTCATTTTAAAGTACCACACAAAGAAATTGTTCATTTCCAAAGCCCTCATGGAGGCAATGCTCTCAAACCATTTAAAGTTGTTTAGAATTGTTCACCTCATTAAAATTAGTCTAAAAACACAATTTAAATTGGTCACTGATGTTACATTTAAAAGTAACAAAATGATTACCTTTAATTTAAGAGACGATTAGATACATTATATTTTATATTTCAATATATACTTTATGAAAGTCACAAATCGGAGGGAGAATAAGCTCATGTGAATTCAAAAGTATTCTACTCTTGCTTGTTACAGTTTTCTTTATTATAATCTCGCAAGATTATTCACTTTGCATTTGATGTTGACACAGAACACTTGAAAATGGTTTAAATTATGTTTTAGACAATTCAAAACATTTCATTTTAAAGTAACACACAAATAAATTGTTCAATTCCAAAGCCCTCATGGAGGCAATGCTCTCAAACCATTTAAAATCGTTTTGAATTGTTCACCACATTGAAATTAGTCTGAAAACATAATTTAAAATGGTCACTGATGTTACATCTTCAATGATTACCTTTTTTTTATAAGAGACGATTATTTATTAGATTTTCTTTTAGCGGCACTTATTTTTTAGTCTTTATCTTAAATCTAGAATTCATTCAAATGAAGCTTCTTCATATGCTTCATAATTTTAACTGAGTGAGAATAATACTTCTCACAAGTCGTGTACTTGCACCTGCCATCGACTTTATCATCCTTAAAACATACTTTACTTTTATTAGAGTTTACTTCTTTTATAAGCCTTTTTTAACTGAAATCAGTAGTTAAAATATTTTAGCTGTCTTAACATTCAAGAGTTTTTTCTTTTTAATCTTTAGCTGTTCATCCACTTGCTTAACTCATAAATTTATTAAACTTCAAAGATAAAAACTAGTCTTCAAACTAAATAGCTCTTAGATGTGTCTCTTTCTATCTCAATGTATATAATTTTTGATTTTTTAGTGTGTTTAAAGTTTAGCAATGACTAACCTTTCCTATAGAAGTTGCTTTAAGGATTTAAGTTGACCGTCATGTTTAAATTAAATTAAAATATAAATTTCTTTTATAAAAGTATTAAAACTTTTCTAGCTATAGTTATACTATGCATAAGTTTATTTACATTAATAATGGCTTGATTTCAGCTCTAAAACTTCATATATAATCAGTTTATAACTATAATTTTTGTAATTTCATCCTTAATGATTTCAATATTTTGTACCAACTCAGATAAAATTCAGGTTAGTACTGGTACCAATTAAGTTTGACTTATATTGGAGCTTTTCAATTAAAATGTCACTGGAATAAAACTAGGTAATAATTAAGTTTGGTACTACTAAATTGATACCAATAAAAATTAATCAGATTTTGTACGATAACTAATAAAATTTAAACGAATATAGTACTAATTTAATGGAGCTAAATTGATAAAAATGGAGCTCCATCTCTGATGTTTGTTACAGCTTCTTCGAACTTTCTCCACGTGTCTTTACAGGATTGACATCCTATAATATGCTCATATTTAATAGTAATATTTTTAACAATAGAATCCACAAGTCTAAAGGTACAACTTGATATTCATTAATGGAAGAGGAGCAAAGATGGAATCACTAAGTGTTACAATGAAAAGGGAGGAAGCTCAAGTTATGATCTCAAGATTCAGAAGCAAGCAATATCTCTATCGATACCTTTTTTAACATGATAAAATAAATTGATGTTAATCAATGTTACATGCAGTTGGTATAATGTTACTAACGATGGAATGTACCCAAATATTTGAGTAAGAGTTGTTAAATAAATCGAAATTTAAATTAATTATCAAAATATTGTTCTCACATTTTTAATATTAATATTTTTAATTAAATAATAGAGTAATCAATCTCGAAATTTTATTGTATTTTAAATTAAAAATACTGTTAGTTATAATAAATTACTCAAATAAATAAAATCCTTATAAAAAAAATTCATACAGTTTTAAGCATTGAATGTTCTTATTTTATTGACCATATATAAAAAATAATTATAATAAATGGTACTATATTTAAATAAAAATGCATGAATAATATTTTGGTTTTTAATTTACATTTCGATTTACTTAACAATTCTTACTCATTCCTAAATTATATTCTATGATGAGAAGAAAGCTTTCAAAAACAAAGAGATAAAATTGATTGATATTAAACTACCCAAAGATATCTGTAACCAATCTCTATAATAATTATGATTTATAATAGGAAATTGATAAATTTAATCAAAAACTTTATATATTAAAAAGTATTCTTATAGATCAGACGCAGACGGAAGTACAGCACTCACTTAAAATGTAAGTTTTAAAAAGAATATCTTTATTTTTTATTTTTTAGTGGTCCCACCTGGTAAGACCACAGGTGTCACTAGACAGGTGCTTCGCAAGACTACACATTGAGGGGACTTAAAAGACTTTGAGATAAATCAGGATGACGATGAAGATCAAGAAGATGAAACGCTTAATTAGACATTTCCATTTTTTATTGTATATTAAGAATTCTGATTAAATTTAATTAAATTATTAATTCACTAAATTTTCCAAATTATAAACTATGAATGCAATGAAAGATGAAGAAAGTTTAACTTCCTACCATGAAGCAACTCTCTTACAACTTTCCAGAAAGGAGTTTCTTCTCTGGCGTTCATGATCTTTCGAGAGAAAGCAATCTTATAGAAATTATAAAAAGAAACTCATAGGAAGTGCTACTCCTTTCTCCTGAGGATTAAAAGAAACAAGGCTTACTAATAAGCGAGACTTTTTTGAAGAGCTCAAAAAGCATCCTTATCTTTCAAGTAATCCTTAGAATAAAACTTTGAAGGGAAATTTGGAAATGGTTTAATACTTATGGAAAAAATGCAAAGGTTCACATAGAGAGAAAGTCTCAAACCATTCATTATATTAGCAAAAGACTTTATATTGAAATATAAAACCAGAGGCAATGAATATAGATACACAAGATGTCTTTAAGAGAAGAAACTTAGGATTTGTCAAGCAAGAGGAAGAAAAGAAAGAGAAGCCAAATCCTTTTAAGAATTCGTTGGATATGTGATATAATTTATTCATTTAATTCTACAACTTATTTATAAACATTCATTCTCCCTTCTTTGATTATATCGTATCTTATCTTCACTCACACTCTACTGCAACTACTCTGTATTATGTCTACTTTATTGATTAGTAAATCATACAATAGGTGATACAGCAAAAGTATTTTTTCTAGTAAGTCTTGATTTAAATCCATTAAAATTCTATTCCATTAAATTGTGGACTCTAAGGAAAAATATTTATAGGAGTTATCTTTAACTCTCAGACTTCTTAGTTTTGCGTACTGAGAGTTTATCAACATACAGGATGATCTCTTGATCGTTGGACTTAATTCTTAGCCTATGCAAGACCTCTATATACTACTCTCGATTAAAAGAGCGAGGGTGAATAACATTAATTTCTAAGATTGAATCTTCATTGATACCAGCCAAAATTGCGGGAGTAACAACCATTAATTTTTAGTAATACACTTCTAAATTATCATTCTTCTTTACCGAGACTCATTAATAAATGTGTTGAACGTAAAAACTGATTTATTAGCGTATAAGAACAAGATGTTATTATCAACAGCCTTCTGCATTTAATCATAAATATAGTTTAAATCATTACTATAAAAATGGCACATTAAATTCAATCACTCTTTTCACTATGTTGACAGTCTTGAAGTAAAACCATTCCTTATATAAAAATTTCCGATAGTATAATGAGAGATTCTCATGTCAGGAAACTTGTGTTGAAACAGCATTGCTCGCTAGTCAAGTAGAAAGTGTGCCCAATACTTTAAAAACTTAGAGTCGTAAATTTAGTCAATATGCTGTGAGGAGAACTTTTAACTTCTTGCAGGATTTTATCAAGAACCTGAATTGTAATGCTTAACAGCTAACAAGTAGTGATGCCTCACAGTTGAAGTACTCTTGCTTTAGAGTTTGCTATTGCTGCATATTTTCGTATAGCTTGAGTTAGCATATATTTATACTCGTTCCATACCTAAGCTTAAGCATTAAACTAAATATTTCTCATCATAAATATACCCTAAAATAGCTTATTTCTATTTCTCTTTTTGCGAACTGGTCTAATTTCTATACTAGCCCTAATAAAACCACAACTATACTCTACAAATCAAATCACTATAAATCTAATTAAGGGGTTTTTGGTTTTAATTACTTATTAAGAAACTTAATGCTCTAGCAAAATGAAAGGATAAAGTTAAGTAACATAAAGACGCATAAACTTTGATCTTTATAATATAAGTCAATTTACTGGTAAACGTGGCAGCATATGTATTCCCAACTTAATCGGGTAATTTACATTTTTAGGAAACTCTATCCTAGGATATCAATGTCAAGAATAATTTCAGAGCTATCCTCATCTATAAGGAAGCTTCCAGAGCTTTAACAATATGATAAAGACATTGGAAGATTTTCTTACATAATGATTACAGATAAGCCTCGTAGTAGATTGATTAAGTATCTGGGAATACTGCAGTACCACCAACGATTTCGTAAACTTTGTTATTACATAAACGACATCATTTCAAAGGCTGTCCATTCATTCAATGTATTGGCAGGTGTTTAGTCAATAATTTGCAAAGTAGCGCTGTTCTAATTTTATTATCTATAAGAGGAGAAGGTAAATTTTGCCAAAATGTTAGTGCTTCTATCGATCATCATGAATTGAAATTAAAAAGAAATTTGAATTGATAATTTAAAGAATGAAAATACATATTAATAAATTAAAAATATAATGGGTTTATATTTTCTGATCAAGAATATGAAATGCTCAAGGGACCTCTCTTGCTAATACAATATAATAAAATTAAGTTCGTAAATTTTAAATATCTATCAGAGCTAATTAGTCAACAACAACAACAAAAAATATTATTTATTACTATTAATTTTTCGAAATTATTTTAAGTAATCTCAAATAATTTAAAGTTTAAGTTATTGTAAATTGCTTAAACTATATAACTTCCCACAGTAACTAGTTTAATTTCTAAATTAACTCTATATATGGAAAATTAACTATAATAAAGATACCTTCGTGAAATAACAAACGATTTAAGAAATCCTAATAAAAATGAAGTGCGAAATAAAACCATAAAGCATATGTGATTAATATAATCCTATAAATAACCTTTTTTTTACTATTATTTTATTAATTAGATAAAATTTTATATAAATAAATGATTTTATGGCAATTAATTATTTATTTAATTCTAATTTTGCGATTCTTTTATTTTTATCAATAATTGCAGATAGCGTTGATACCATAATTTTTAATAAATCAGTGTAGAGAGCCCCTGTTTTTCAATTGCAGAAGTTAACCGATTCATTTTTAAAAGGTAACCAAATGTAGCATTTTTTAAGAAATCATTGCAACTGCCTGTACAATAAGTAATGCCTTTATTCCTATCATTTCCACTTCTAATTATTACGCATTTTGTTATATTACATTTCATATTAAATTTTTAAAAAACTATAACTGTGAAATCGGTCAAATCTGTCATTGACAATAAATAAATGATTTTCGCTTGAAAAGCATTGTTACTGAATATTATTTTAAATGTAAGTACTTATGACCAAATTTGATCTAAGAGCTCTTCTACAATTAAAATATCATTTAATCATTCCCTTTAGAATTGAATTAAACTAATTCCATATATATTATGACAAAGAAATAATGTAAAAATAAGAATATAGGAAAAAATAAACTTAAGTCAATACTTATCAACAAAGATCATAGAAAAAATAGTAATAAATTTGTTTGAAGTATTCTTGAATAAGACTCAGCCGTTATTGCCTTAATAAATTAGTTTCATATCAATACTAAGACTACGTAATTAACAGTTAAATTTATTGGTAAAAAATAACTCACATGCTAATAACGAGATATTAGAATTTAAAATTTTTAATTTTTTATTTTCATTATATGTCGAGCATAATTAAAATGGATTCTTTAATAAAATTTATTTTATTGTATTTTAATTTGAAATAATTACTATAATTCATAGAATGCCACCTCTACAATTTTAATTTCGACTAATTAATTTTATGAATTTTTATGTTTTTAGTACAAATCTCAATTGAACAAATCTAATGAGAGATGACATATCTTCGATCAAAGGAATACCAACTGCATATAAAAATATCAATAATTAAAAATTAAATAACATATTTTATTATTATAATAAATTGAATATGCGAAGAAAGACGATAATAAAGTAAGTTAATATTCTTAAAATCCTAATAATACTAGGTCAATCTGATATTTTAAGAATAAAATAATTTTCAAATTAAATCTAAATATAAGATTTAATTCATCAATAATAAAATTGGTAACTACATAAGAAAAAATAATTAAATCGTGATTTAAAAATTGATTTTAAAGAGAAGCAAAAAACTAGCTTTAGTCTCCTAAATTAAGCTATTAATCTTAAAAATGCAAAATTTAACGAAAATTTTATAAAATATAAAGTATAAAATAATTCTATTTAAGGGAAGTGTATACATTATTCAAATGTTTTTTAACAATTCATTTATTTAAGTCGGCGTAAGAATATAGATAAATTATAAACTACTAAAGTTTGTAGATTCAATTAAATTAAATAAAATTAAAGACTCTTTTAATTAAGGCAATTTTATTGCACTTCAAATGATTATTTGAATAAACTAAACTTTAAATAGTTAAATTGCCCGATCTTAGAGCTCTTAAATTTGAATTATAATTTAAAAATTTGGTCTTAGATTGAATGAAGAAAAGACAAAAGTTTAATGAATACATTATTGGAAGGCTAAAATTTCATTAAAGCCCAGTCATTTGAATTTAAAAGAGTAGAATTTATTAAGTAAAAGAAACCTGAATTTAATTTATTTATACTCAGTCTATTCTCTTACATTGTCTTAAAATATTCATATATTCTTATATTCAACTTTGTCTCTCTTTGAGATTCTTACAAAATAATACATATTAATTCATAATCTCAATGATTTTAAGTACTCTTAATTGTGGAATAAAACATCAAAATCCATTAATTAGATGTTTTAGTGAATTAATTTGTAAAGTTTAGTTTGGGATCTTATTTAGGCTAGAAATCGCAAGTTATATTTGAGTTTAATATATATTTATAGAATATTAATTGTATTACATCAAACAAATATATCTACATGCACATGCTATACCTCAAGAATCTTCTTTCTATAGTAGCTCTAAAATATTTTCTAATAATTACTGGTGATAGACAGGTATTCTTATTATTATTATTATCTTCTCCCTCTCAACATAAAAAACTTCTGGTTTATTGTTTGATCCAAAGTTGGTCTATAATTATAAAGTTTCAAAGCCAACAACTTTACGATTTATGTTGGTCGGCATGTTTAAATTCAAACTTTAATTAATATTAATAAGCTATTAAATGAATAATTGCTTTACTCATCACTTTTTGTAGAAGCGGCAAATGTGGTTAGATTAATCAATTTTCAGCTGTAAGTAACCATACTTCCCTGTAATTTATCACTATAATGATAATTATTAAAGCCTTAATGATTTCAATATTTTGTACCAACGCAGAAAGGATTAAGTTTGATACTGGTCAATTAAGCTTTTTACCTGATTGAAACTTTTCCATTAAACACCATTTGTTTAAAACAAGGTACTTATTAAAATTTGGCACTATTAAATATTGGTACCAATTAATTAAATAAATTAAAAAAAAGATTTAAGAATTAGTTTAATGCTAAATTGATATAAATTAACTATCTCTGAAATTTGTTGCAGCTTCTGCAACATTTCTCCACGTATCTTTAGAGGGTTGACCTCCTATAAGATGCTAATATTTAACAGTAAGATTTTAAAGGATAGAATCCACAAGTCTATAAATTAAACTTGAAATTCATTATTAGAAGAGGAAAAAAGATGGAATCACTAAATGTCGTAACTAAATAGGACGGAAACTCAAGTTATGATCTCAAGATTCAGAAGCAAGTAATATCTATATCGACACCATTTTTAACATGATAAAATAAATTGATGTTAATCAATGTTAAAAAATGCTGCTGGTTTATTGTTACTAACAATGGAATGTACCCAAATATAATTATAAAAGCTTTAATCGGCAAAGAGAAGAAAGCTTTCAAAAATATAGAGAGCAAATTTATTATAATATTGAAATAATCAAAGATATTTGTATAAAAATTTTATGAGGATGCAATTAAAGATGAAAATGTGGTGGTTAACCTTCATACAAATAAAAAACTTTCTAATAATCTTCAAGAAAGGAGTTTATTATTGATATTCTTGCTATTATTGATAAAATTTAAGTTATTAGCTTTAAATATCATAATTAATATATAAAAATATTTTTAAAATAAACTATAACTCATAAAAAGTGCTATCATTTTCTTCAAAGGATTAAAAGAAGCAGGGCTTACTAATAAGATAGACCGACTTGCAGAGCTTAAGAATCATCCTTTTCTTTCAAGTAATCTTAAGCATATAACTTTGTTGGGAATTCTGGAACTGGTATATTCCTTATGAAATAGAATATAAATGTCCAGAGAGAGAAAGAGAGAGAAAGTCTCAAAGAATTCATTAAGAGAGCAAGAGAATTTAAAAGAGGTTTAATGATCTGATGAGATGAATATAGATGCTGGCGCTGGCTCAAAAAGAAGAAATATGTGTCCTAGTTCAAAACCAGAGTAACAGAATCCAAATATTTTTAAGAGTTTGTTTAATATGGGAAGTTATTAATTCATTTAATTTCTACAAATATTTATATGTATTCAATATTTAATCTCTTCTTTAAATTATTGTTTAATTAATACTCACTCTTTGCAGCTACTTTAAATCAAATCTACTGTGACGATAGAGAAAATAGGCATTAGGAAAAACATCAAGAGTTTCTTTTAATGAGTCTCAATTTAACTACAATAGAAGTCTATTCCCTTAAATAGGTGACTATAAAGAATATAATTAGCAGAAGTTATGTTAAACTCTTCGTAAATTTTATAAGACTCTTTAGTTTAAAAAACCGAGAGGTTATTAACAAATAATCTCTTACTCTTGTATTTATTTATTAACTTGTGTCAAAACCTTATATTTGCTTTCACTTAATAGAGCGAGGATAAATGTCTTAAGTATGACCATTCCAACAGAAAGTGTGCAACATATTCATGAAAATGCATAATTTCAATATTAATTCTTAGAATGAAATTAAAATTAATAATTTATCACGACACCCAATAAAATGACGAGTTATGTGGTCGCTTGAAAAATTATGATATTTAATAAATAGTATTTAATTAATTAGAATTAACAATAAATAGAAACACTCTAATGAAAAGTATATCTGATTCTTCCTTTAATGAGATGATCTCAATGGTGCTTCGTTATGGCCCATTGCACCCCACAAAAATGCTTAACTCATTTCACAAACAGGATAATTGCTAACCAGTTAAAAGTTTCTCTTAGATATGTTTTATCTGTTTGTGCCCTTAGGATAAAGAGTCATGAAGAGTTAGAAAACACTAAGAACCTTAAAGTATAAAAATAACAGAATAAACAAAATAATCTTTGGTAGATGAAAAAAACTCTAAGTAAATAAAAGGGATACTCACTCCATACTAGAGCAATGCTCTTTCAATTGACTATTCCCTTATTAAATAATTACCCCATTTCAGCTTCAATATATCTACAAGCTCTATAAAATCAAAATAAGAGTGAAGAGATCTACTTATAGGCTAACCGAACAAAACTATAAAAGATTAAATAATTAAAAATTGAAAATGTTTCATAGCTGCTTAGTCCTGGAGCTCTGGGCAAGAAATTTATATATGTTTATGAAGTCATCATCAAGCCATATGTCATTTCCTAGCGCTCATGTATAGGTTGAGTTAGAATAAATAATACAGAAAGAATAGCTCAAACTTAATACAATTGCATCTATAGTTATTACTCAAAGCTGAAGTCTATTAACATGGGTGACTTTGAGGCAATGACTTAGTATTTTTAGCTTTAAAATAAACAAAAGGATGTTGTAATATGTTGTAATCCTTAGGAATAATTTGAGGAGTCCCCAAAGCAAATTTATTAAAAATAAATTAAAGAATAAAAATGGGGGCATACTCTTCTGAATTCTATTGAATAGAAGAGATATTTTCTTTAATTAAGAAAAAGTGTAAGTAGCAAATGATTGCACAAGATTTTAAAATGAAGAAGCCTAGCATATTAAAATTATAACTGACTCTATTAAAAAATTTGAACAGAATATGGTTTATAGGGTAATTGAAAGAGATATTGAGAAGATTATAATATTTGTCAGCAAAAAACATTATTTTGCTATGAGCAATGTTTGGATAATAAAGTTTTGGATTATATCACTCAGCAAACTCATTGTGGGATTTCTATAGTTAGGAGACCCTTGTGACATGGGTATGTCTCTCGAGGGGCAATAACTTTTCGTTTATTTTCTATATCTTCTTTAAAATCTGGAAATGATGTTGATATATTATGGTACTCTTGCTTTTCTTCTTAATTCTAGGTTTAGACTTCTACTTTAGTATTAACAATGCCTTGCCGTTTTATTCTATAAATAATATATACATTTTGCTATAATCATTACTTGAGAAAAATGGTTCTCCATGCAACTCTCTATATATCCCAAATTAATCTAATTTTTTCCTTTTCGTCCTTGGGACTGTCCCCTATACTTCTACTCCCATTAGCATGCTCGATAAGTTAGGAACGATGGTTGTTCTACAGAGTGCTGAGTACCAAATAAAAATATTTTCTATCTGGCAAACAGTATAATCTGAGTAATAATTATTGAATCTCATTATTTCCTGATCTTCCTTAACCTACTGAAATATATTCTTGACCGAGAGCTCCTCGTAGTACAGAAAGTGGAGCTAAACCACTCCCCTGATATTAGTAGATTATTATTTCCATCTAAAAAGTCTTTAAGTAATTTCATGGGAACAAGGTCATCACTGAAAAAAGTAGCACTCTGTAGATTTAATGAAATATAAACTTACTATCGAGAAAGCTTACACATTCATTCTTTAGATATGAATCAAGACTGGAACTCTTTGATATCTTGAGCGTGGACAACTTCTTGTCTTTTCATTTGAATTATTATATATTAATTATTAATTAAATGCGGAAAAAATATTTTAAATTTTATCTCATTTTAAGATTATTAAGCTATAGCTTCTAAATTATATTGACATATGATAAAAATCAAGGAAATAAAAAAACCGATTATAAAATTAAATTTGGCTTACATTACATGAAGCTTTATAAAGCTAAAATTATACTTATTATATTATAAATTAAATAATAATTAAAGAAATATAATTTATATTTAATAAATATGAGTCTGGGCCATTGAGGAGAATGGCTTTGATTCATAAATAAGTTTTAATCATAATCAATTTTTTTAATTATATGAAATTTATAAATTCGATCAATAATGATTAAATTTATCAATAACTTGTCTAGGATCACTATACTACTCATAAATTTCAAACAAAAAATATTATAAGATTATCAACAAAAAGACTGATTTTAATTTGAAAATTTACTATAAAGTAATATAAAATTAATGTCCTAATTTTACTTTATTTTACATAACATACTTTCTTATATGAAATTAGAAGTCAGATCTTTTTTATTTTAATAGATAAAAGACTTGGTTGCTAACTATTTGTAAATTGAATTTTACACTATAAAACATGATCATCTATGAGGTAATTAATTATGTGAGTGTTTTCTATATTAACTAGATCAAAACAATTTTTAATATAAGGCTGAGACAAAATCTATTGCAAATATTAGTATTTAAACAATGGTGAAAAACCCACCACCAATTGTTGTTAAAATCACCGGAGGTTTTCAATCAATTTTGATTTTTCCACAAATAGTTAACCTTACTTTTCGGATATCTTTTTACATAATCTAATATTTAAATCCTGATTATTTAAAAAACAGTGCATTAGCATAAATACTAGCAGTATTTAACAATAAAAATTACGGTATTAAAGGAATGCATTCGAATTTGGGAAATTAATTTAAATTAAATATATAATAAATCAAATTAGTAGCAGTTAAAGTTGCACAATTTGAACGATCTTGGGCTCAGTCGATAGAGAATTCAAAAAATATTAGCTGAACTTTACTTTTGGCGGTACTATTTTATCACATCCCTGGATCGAGTTAACTCACTGTAGGGATGTGATAAAATAGTACCGCCAAAAGTAAAGTTCAGCTAATTTTTTGAATTCTCTATCGACTGAGCCCAAGATCGTTCAAATTGTGCAACTTTAACTGCTACTAATTTGATTTATTATATATTTAATTTAAATTAATTTCCCAAATTCGAATGCATTCCTAATATAATACTTTATTAATAGAACAGTTTAGCAGCCTAGATGATTTGAAATTTTTTTAAAGAATTTATTTATTAAGCTTAACAATATTAAGATCAAGACTAAGACCTCATGTGCTAATTTTCAATAGAAAATTTAAAGCAAAAAACTTAGAGGAAATCACTGGAGTAAAACTAATCAATGGAAAATATACTATCGGACTTAAAGGGCTGAAGACTTATTACAAAGGGAATGAGCGGGATGCTCAATGATTTTCTAATAATCTATTAATTGCTAAAGATATATGATAAAGTGCACACTTATTGACAAGACTATAATTTTTAAGAAATAACTATTGTATAAACAGATTGTACTAAGTAAGAGCAACTATGGCGATATAAAATTGTTAAAGCTTGATTAAGACCCTAATTTAAAAGAGTTAATGATTCAATAATACTATATGAAGATAAATGAGGTTACATTTGCAAAGAATAATAAGATTATTATTTGCAGAGAATGAGCAAATCTTTGCTTATAAAATTACGAGGGGATGTTAGAAATGATTATTTTTGGGATAATAAAACAAAACTATGCTCAAAGCACTATGATCTCTATTTCTTTTAGTTATTGAAGATTTTCCAAGGAAAGGATAAAAATCTCACTCTTATTCATATTTACCAAATCATAGACTTAGAAAGATTCCTATAGTATTGGTATAACAGTATGGAGTTATATTTTATTGGACACTTTACAACACAACAAAAAAAGAAGGCATAAATTACCCAGTAGATAATGGCTATGTTTTTACAAAAATTCTATAATTAGGCAAACTAACTGCTAAAAGAAAAATAATCAACAGCTTGATTCCCAACTGCTCTAAAGAGTATTGTCTCATTGATGGAAAGGGAAATATAAACTAAGAAGAATTAGATAAAATTTCTTGTGAATTTTATTAGAACAATTCACTCAATTAAACAAAAGAATTTTGGTTTAATATCGATTAATTTTTCAAATGGCAGTAAAGATTAGATATTTTCACTAGATCAAACCTTAACAGGTAGTATACAGTTCACGTTGGCAATGAATATAGGGAGAAAAATGGATGAAATTTTTTAATTTTATTTATTAAGTTAAAATATTTATATCTTGCTAGATATGATATAGTCTGTCAATAAAATTTAGATCCTAAATTGATTTTCATGGGTGTTAAAGTGGTCCAATGGAAAATGTCCTCTAGGAAGTCATGACCATGACAAAACATAATCAGGGTGACCACGAGAAGCACTAGAAAATGCATGATTTCAGTGTTAATTAATTGAATTAATATAAAATAGAGCAGTGACCTTGCTCACTTTTCCACTTTCAACTAATAAGTTACGTGGTCACCCCCTCGTGTTGGCAGTGACTATGACCACGATGGCCTGTTTATTAATATTTTTAATTAATATTTAGATATTTTTTAGTAAATCCTTTAGGATGATAGAATTACACAAAAAATTTTAACATTGCATGAAATTTGAATCGAATTACATTTTTTATTATATTTAGTAAATTTTAGACTGTTTTATTATCATTTTATTTAATTTTTCAGAACTCAGATTTGTGCATTATTAGAAATTTTGTTGTAAATTTGCAGAATATCTATGGCTTTGAGAAATTATAGAAAATATATTAAATTTTATTACATTTTTATCTTTAGAAGTAAATACTTTAATCTAACGTCAGTTATGCCAAAACCGAGTTGTTAATTGACAAAATTAAAGAACCTTATTCTTCGATTTACTTCCTATCAACAATTAAGATGATCAAGTAAAGTTGCTGTAAAATTAATTTATTCACCATCTATAGTTTTTCTCTCATTCATCGATTCTTTTACAATTTATTGTGTTGATTAATTTTAGTAAGTGCTGTAATTAAATTACATTAATATCATTGAGAATAATTCAATGGAAAATAGCTCTAAAGGATGAATAAAAACTTATAATAGTTACAACAGTAAATTCAAATAAATAAATGTTCATGATTTTTAGTTTGAAGGGATGCGTATGGTTCAATAAATTTAGCTCATATTAATAAGTTTAGATTTATACATTTAGCATTATTAATTAGTAAGCTTTATATTTTATTTATAGATTGACGCACCTTTATTTGATAAGATTGCTTTTATAATAAATAGATGATAGAGGTTTAGTCAAATTAATAGTAAATTTAATATTTATATTAATTTAATTTTTAATTTTTCTTGAAAATGGTTAAATTTAATTGCATTTGAATGAAGTTTGAGCATAAAGAATAATTTATAGTGCTTCTGGTAGCATACAAAATGTATAAATGAATATTAAGATTATCCTGAAAATCTCAATTGTTGTAATATTGATATAAAATTTTACCAAATTAATAAAATTAGATTAATATCAATCAAATTTTTTCAGTTTAAAAGCTTAATCGATATCAACATTCCCTCTCTTGTTTATCTCTTTCAATCCATGAGATTCATGTAATCTCTTTCATTTTAACCATTAATTATTCTTAGTTACCTACCTACCTTTCCTATCCATTTCACTCGTTTACCAATATTCAACTCTTCCTTCTTAAAATTTATATATTGTAGGAATATATTCGAAATTGTGAAATTAATTATATTTTAATTAATAATAAATCAAAATATTGGCAGTTAAAGTTGGCCAATTTAAATGATCTTGGGCTCATTTGATAGAGAATTTAAAATTAGCTGGACTTTATTATTGGCGATACTATTTTATTGCATCCCTGGACAGAAATAACTTGAGTTTAATTAAACTCCTCTTAATTCATTAAATTATACCCTCACATTAAACTCAAGTAATCTCTCTCCAGGGATGCAATAAAATAATAGTACCACCAATATTAAAGTCCTGCTAATTTTGAATTCTCTATCAAATGAGCCCAAGTTCGTTCAAATTTGGGCAACTTTAACTGCCAATAATTTAATTAATTATTTATTTAATTTAAATTAATTTCCCAAATTTGAATGTATTCCTACAATATTACTAATAAGTTTTGATAATATGAGAGAAATTAATGAGTTATGCACTATTAAAAGTAATAATAAGTTTTATACTTTTTTATTTAGAAATGCAAAAAACTTTGGGAAATTTAATTAAATTAATTAAATATTAAAATTAGGATAGTTTTCAATTCCAAAGTTTCACATAAAATTTAAATATAATTAGATTCTACGGTAAATTTTCGCAAGACCTAGCTTCTCGAAATATTCCTAAAAAACGAGATCTTTAGATTTTGAGCTAATTCCCAAAAAAAACAAATTAACAGTAAAAGTGGCTTTTCATGATTGAGAGATAAGATATAATTATTCTCGCATATTATTAATGTGCTCTCCAAATAGTATAATTAAGCCGGGTTTTTTTATACATTTCCCTAAATATAACTGAAGGTAATTAATATTTAATTAATTTTAATTTAATTTACCAAAATCAAGTGGATTCCTTAAATAATGTCCATTAGCACTGATATACTTGACATTGCCATGCTATTTTCTATTTGTCCATCCTCCTACTCACCGAAGTTCATCACTTCGCTAAAATGTTCCTTATCCTTTCTTCTTTAAATCCAATTATTTATAAAAAGAATTATGGTAGAGTGATAATGGAAATAAATTAAGAATCTAATAACTATTTGCGTAATTGTCTATATTAAGGCTAGTTATTAAAACCATTGACTTGAATAATTATCCCTATAAAATAAACCAATCAAGTTATGATCATTTAATTTTATGCTAGTTATACGTAATTTTCGATCTATTTCCATTAGCACTTATCTTAATTCTTAAAAATAATTATAAGCCTTTATCATCACTATACTCTCCTTCGTATCTTCTATCATCTGGCTAGGTCCAAGTAAGTATACCATAGTCATGCACATTATTATTTTGCCAAATGCATTAATATAATCTCACGTCGGCCCATTTGTACACTACGTTTTCATGAAAGTCATTTTTTAGAAAATTCTTATTGATGTGCTTCCATCTACCAAGTGAACACGCCCTCACTTTGTTTTCCTACTAACAATATAGTCTTTCTCGAAAAAAAAGCAGCCCCGTCAGGTTATACTTCTACCATAGCCATTTAGTTTATCCCTTTTTTAGAGCCTTCCTACCTAAATCAATATATGTGATGATACTTTCGTTTTATTTAACTTATCCTCATAGAGATATTTCCATCATCATGGATTGAACGAAATTGCAATTAGCTCTTTTTTCCTCCAATACCTTCATATCGACAGCCTTCTGACAAAATCTAAACTCCACTTCCATCACTAATTTCTGTCTCCCTTAACTATAAACTCTCGTATTATGCCCCATTCTTAAGCATTACTATAGAAGTAATAATTAATAATTAATTGATATGTGTACAATAAAAATGATAATATTACTATAGGGTGATTGAAAGGGAAATTTAATAATAATATTATTATTAAATTAAAACAAGTGCAAAGCTTTGTATCTAAAAATATTTTAAATATATCTTTATTTCTTGAAATTTAATATTAAATAAAACTGCCGTATCCTCACAGCTTTAGGGACTTATTTTTAAATCTTATAAAAGATTTTAAAAAGTGAACATTTATTTCCTCCTCTATTCCAAGCTAAAAGTAGAAAACAACTTAGTGTTATTTGTATCAGTTATGTTTGGTACGAATTAAAGTACTAAATTTAATAAATATAAATGAATAAAAACATTTTAACCTAAATAAATTAATTTCCTTGATTTATTCTTTACTTACCTATATTTATTCGAATTTTTAATGTGTATTTATTAAAATGATATTCTTAGTCATTACTAATTAATACTTATAATAATAATGTAATTAAATTGAGATCTCTGGGGACCCTCAATCTAAAATATTTGTCAATATATAAGGGTTAAGCCCTTTTTAATTAATAATTCAAGTCTCGTTCAAGTAGCTTTATTTGATTTTCTGGAAGCTAAAAACATAGCTATTTGTCTTTGATTTTTTTTTAAATTGTTGGAGAAAGTTTTTGACAGTAGCATTATATTACACACATTCATCCATGGTGGAAGTTTATCCTTCTTGTTGATCCAATCTTCAATATAGGATAGCAAATGGAAGTGCATTTTGTTTTTACCTAAGGAATCTGATTGTTTGGGCCTAAAGCTTTATCGTTAGGAAAGTTTCGTAAGGAATAAATAAGAAATGTATTTCTTATAGTATATATATATATTAAGACGTACTCATTTGGAATTAGTTTATAGGATTTTTTAATGGTTTTTCTTTTTACAAAGTGAATAGTAGCATCCAGAATTTTGAGTTCTAAGATTATTTAGCTTTAATTTTGGATTATTCAACTATATGTTCCGCAAGTTGTGTTATTATTTTTGCTGGTTTGGCCCCAATAACTTTTTCTATAAACTTGGTGGCTTATAAACATTACCTTTTATTTTAAGGTCTTTAATTATCTCACTGTATTTTATGTTGCGTTTTGCTGGTTTTTTTTAAGTTTTGACTTATGATTTAATACTTTTGTTGTGATGACCAATCTTGTTCTAATCAGAGGTGAATCTGCAAGTTAATATATAACGCATTTTATTTTTAATGCTGGTTTTTAGAATTTAAAAACTTTTAAAATTTGCAAAATGGTCAGATGAGAATGGGAAATTTGCGACCTAGAGTAACTTAAATGTCTTGATTCTTTATGTATGTTGCTGTTTGGGAAATTACACAATTTTTGGATAGTAAATTGGGGATTAGTAATTTTTGGCCGGGTAATTAATATTACCAGCCACTATATATTTTAGATGATTGATTTTCTTCGCTATTACTTCTATAAATTTTTTTTATATTTTATTAAGAGATTAGATATGTAGAGATTAGAGTTTTTTATGAAAATGTCAGCTAAGTTAAGGTCAAGTGAGAGAGGTACTGAATTTAGGAATTCAACTCTGCCGTGATGGGATTTGACAAGAATGATGGTTCTATGGCCATCTAATGTTTTGATTTCAGGGGCATACATGTTTTAGCCTTAGAAATGAACTTTAGTATTTCTAGCATCCTAAAGGCACATTGCATTAGGTTATTGTTTTTGCATCATATTCAGTAGTGAACTTATAGATTTTAATGAAGACCAATCCATATTCCACAAGATGATATTTAATCCGTCATTATTTTTGAAAATCATCATGGTACTATTAAGTTATTATTTAATTTAATAAATACTTATAAATACTAATTGACGCTCTAGGTACATTATTAACTGGAAGCAAATCATACTTAAAATAACCTTTTTATCTCAAGAATTGATGAAATTTTAAAAATATCTTACCTATAATGCAAATTAGTGTCGTATATCCTATTTTATGCTTTATATCCCTCTTTTTACTCTGAACCTATTCTTATTATTATTATTTAAAAAAATTAATTTGCACGAGGATAATTATATTTTTTCTTAATTGATTTTAAGCTTTCCTATTTTGAATATCTGAGTGATTTATTCTCCTCATAAGTCGTAAGTGTGACTCCTCGATATGTAGCCCTTAACATTTGATTAAATTTTTACGAAGGGATTCACTTTTTTAAGATCTCTATCAATTAACTCTTTTTTTTATTTCTCATTAAAGTAGTTCCTGGAGCCTATGTACTATTGTTATACAGTTATAAGACTTAAATTATATTCTCATTTAAATATTAATTTAAAGAATTTACTCTATAAAATCAAGAATTTATTCATAATAAATTGAAAATCAATAGTATTATCAGTAAACATATTTAAAGATTTATATTTAAAAAATTCTACCTATTATCTAAATAAATTAAAAATTTAACTATAAAATTGGCATAGTACTTAGTCAAACCATAATTTCAATCAGATTCTCTTTTTTATTGTGATTAGCTTAAGTTTTCTTCCTTCTCCTCCCTATGCAGCAAACTTCCTGCAATCAGACTCAAAAAATTAATTTAAATTTATCATAGATATTCGCAATTATAATTTTAACTTTCTCTCATTCCAAAATCATACACAAATTTACTTATTTTCAGCTAGAAATTCAATTAATTATATCGATTCTCCATTCTTATTCCGAAAGATCATTTTTGAATTAAAATAAATTTAGTGAAAAAAATTAATGAAATTGAAATCAAATCAATATCAATACTTTCAATCATATTATTTTTAATATTTCTTCTTATGTTTCAGGCATTAATGTTAATAATTCATTAATTTTCTAAACATGAGGTTATTAGAAACTTTCCGACTAATTAGTATTTTTTTTAATTTGCAAAAAATATTCTATATTTATTTTTTAATCTTAATATTTTATAACTTGAATATTAATTTTTGACTAATAATTTTATGTAATTTATGAGTTTTAGTTAATTATCTCTAAATGAGCTTTCAATGATGTTATAGTTCTATAGAGGAGAGTAATTGTATCAAATAAAATTTATATAGTTTAATTTAAAATTAATAATTTATGCTGAAATTAAGCCTATTTTTTCGTTAGGATTAACTCTTCTATTAAAGATTTAGAGTAATCTGGTTTAATTTATTAAAACAATTACTTATTTCTCTATGATTTTAAAGTTATCAAGTGACTAAAACTCTTGATAGAAAGCAGGTAGTAATTATTAGTTATATTAGTGTTTATATTAATATTTATAACATTTAAAAATTCTTGAAGTTTAATGCAAGAACCGCATATAAATGAGAAATTTAATATTAAAATGGATAAAAAACAATTTTTTTAATCTTTTTTATTAAGTTTAATAATATGAGACTGAAGTTCTTGTTTTTAAAAAGTTTACAAATTATTAGATTGATCTATTTTTAAAGATTTGCTTAGTAAATTATTGCTCTTATTCAAAATGTTGCTAATTTAAGCATAAATTTAAAGTTTTGTTGTATTCTGATAATTAGAAATTTGACTTGCCTGAATTAGATGTATTAGAGTATTTAATCTGTGACTCTATCAAGATTTAAAAACCAAGAAATAATATTAAATTTCAATGTTTTAACAAAAATCATAATAAATTTATAGTTTGATGCAGGTCTACAACGTTTCTATATCAATTTTATCTAAACTATTCTAATTTACTTACTTCTTTATAAATCTTGATATAAGTTCCTCGAAATAAGGCTGCTGAAGAATCATCTAGTTATGATTAAATGCAATACTTGTTCCCATTTCATCATCAATAGATTCAGTTTTATTTATACTTTTCATTTGGGTATTTATAAAAATTAAGGAGATACTCTAAATATGTCATTGAAACACTTGAATAATTAATGAGCCTGCATGTTTATTGAAGATTTAACTAATGCCTTGATATTTTGTTATGAATTTGTACATTTGAAAGGCCTTTGCTTAATCACATATATTTATCTTATTTATTTATTTGAGTTTAACTTGAGCTTAAGCATTAGTAAAAAATCATTTACTTTTTAATTTTCTTAGTTGACTTCTAAATATATTATAACATTTTTTTATGAAAAAAAGAACAATATTTGATTTCATATCTTTATTTAATCTTTAGATTTAAGTGATGTAAATTTATGCGAATTAAATTATTGCTAGTTCGGTATAGTTTTGAAAAAAGGGGATAAATATTGTCTATTTAGTTTAGCTCTGATTTAATTCGCTTAGATAGGCTGAAAGTTTTGATATTATCACTATTTTTACTAACTATACCATCATAAAGATAATTAGTATAAATTTTATGTACCACCGTAATTTCTTCTCATTCATAAGAATTAGAGAATTTTAGAAATGATACATATCATAAATCATTAATTAATTGATTTTATAAAATAATTGCATTTGTAGTTGGAACTTAGAAGATTGCATCTAGGGTCAGTATGCTTAAAATTTCATTGAAATTCAAAAAGTTTCCAGTATCTCTTTAGCAAGCTGAATTATTTTTATTGAGATTTCTATCACATCTTGAATTTTTTCTCCTGCTGACTAGATCAATATTATAACAAGTATAGAGTAGTTGTCTCTCCAAGGCTTTGCTGTAATTTACCACAAATAGTTCGGCCCATAATATTAGGGAATAAATTTAAATTAGTGTCAATTGTAAGCTCCCCCTAAATTTGAGTACTTGAAAAATTGCTGATCATACTAAAGGAACTGTCATCAAGGTTGATTTTAATATTTTGTGGTTTTAAGTAGAGATGAACTAAATTTTCATTATGAACTGCTATGGCTGCACTAATTATACATCACCAAGTAACAGCCTCCTGTGCTAAAGATTCAGAAGATCTCTTAAAATAAAGACATATCCTCTGAGCCAAACTAATAGGTATGTGGACTAATATATATCTTTGAAATTTAGTCAACTGCTTTGTTTTTTTTATTCCAAACTCAATAAGCCATTTAATGTCTCATTATATTATTTCTCGATAGACCCATCTTATTTCATTTTTACTATATGATGCTATCCTAAATATTGTAAGAAATTGTGGGTCTTAATTATACAAGTTAATCTATTGATTGAATGTTTATTTAATTATTTGATGCAATTTATTGAATTTGTTGTTGAAAAGTGACATAATTTTGTATCTCCTGATTTTGTCCCTTCAAATTGTTTATGTTCTACTATTTTTTAGAGCTCAATTCATCAGGTTTAGAAGAACCTTATTTTTATTCATTCAGGTCACTTTTTATTTGAGTTCCTTGATCTATTTAGTGCCATATTTTTATCTTATTGCAATACTATTAACTTTTATCATTTTTATCTTAAGCTCTTATTCTTTTAACATCTTGACTATCTATTGAAGAAAAGTAATCTCAAAATATATATTAAATTACAAAGGGAGCATATCCAGCTTAAGTTAGGTCAGCATCTGAATAAGATTTTAAGTGCTTTCTCACTTGAGCTGTTGGGTATCTTCCATTGAATTTAGTCAAAAAGTTTACAAACATACCCATTTTCATTTTTTAAATGCATAAACTTCCCATATTTTCTTGTATGAGTTTTCATGTGTTTTGTGTGCTATTTTTAGTCAAAACTTTCTGGAAAATTTTTACAAATGAAGGATGATGTGGAACTTAAAAATCCATTTTCAACTTAACTCAATTGACTTTAACTTTGATTTTACAATGATTGATTGAGGCCATCCTCTTTAATGCAAATTTATTATTATCTAATCTTACCTTATTAATTTGGTGTTCTGGAAAGCTATATCAAATATATAGTCTTTACTTTATAGTATACTGCTTAAAGATGATGAACCATGCCTTTTTATTCATGGATTTTTGGTTTGCATTTACTATGTTAGTAACTTAAATTATAAATTATTAATAGTCCCAATTTAAATTAAAGGCTTAAAAAATCCATATTTTTAACCTATTTACTAATGAGTATTAAAACGATTAAAGGGACTTAAGCCCTTATATATCATAAAAAAGCTTAATTCTAAAACCTAATTGTGATATTTAAAACCCACAACCCTAAAGAATAATAATTTCAAACCCTTCTGACATAATAAAGCAAAAGTAAAAATGCATACTTCCTAAGTGATTTTAAGTTAATATTTATTTTTGCTTGAAAGTTACAAGAGCTAATAAAGTGAAGCTATTTACAAGAGACCTAATTTTATTTTATGAAAATGTGAAGGAAATATTTTAGAACCTAATTTTATTAGTAACTAATTAATAACCAAATGGAAATTACATAAGCCAACTAAGATATCGCCCAATTGAATTCAATAATTTCATCATGATAATTGGAAGCCAGCTTAGCAGTTAGTCTGATTGGTATAACTACCTGAAATTATAATGTAAATTAGAATCTATTTACTTTTATAGGCACTATGTTAAAACCTCTATATTAGCAATGTACAATGAGTTTTATTAAAAATGTATTATAAGGAACCAGAATTAATTAAATCAAATGAAGATATTTGGATTAATGTCCCAATTTTCCAGAACTTAGTTTGAAGCGTGTATGGGATGTGGTAAAAGTAGATAATGAACTCAAAAAGTATCTAAATATTTACCACGATGTTGATGAACTTCCCGATAGTAACTATTTATTTAGCGTCCTGGGAACTCTAAGACACGACTACTTGTAGAGAATGGTTTAAGATCAATAATAAATAAGTGTAATTGGAACTCAAATTTTGGTGATCATATCTAAATTATATTTAAAATGATTTTTGGAATAACTCTAGAAAAATCCAACAGCATCAAGCAAGATAAGCCATCTTAATTGTAATTTTACTATAGAATTAAAAGGTCGAGCTCTTTCTCTCTTAAGATAAGGATCTCCAAGAAGAAGAGTTACAAAAAAGAGAAAATTATACGAAGTGACATTTTCATATTCAGATTTTGTTGTCAACAAAATCAAAATTAAGAAGAACACAAATAAGGTCAAGAGGAAGGGAAAATCATTCAACACTTGAAAATCAAAAGTTTTTTAATATATGATATTTATATTTATTTTATAAAAAATATTTAACTTAATCATTCATTTTCTAAAAGATAACTTAACTTTTAATTTTACTTAAGTGTCTTTTTCTGATTAAAAGCAGTCATTTGATTTTATACTTTAAATTGCTTTCCTTACTTTTTAATAGTGTTCGTTTTTTGAAAAATTTAATTCTTTTCAATTACGTCCCTTTTAAATGAAACTTTAACTCTTGAAAAATTTTTTCTCATTGCAATTAAACTGATAGGAGTAACGTGCATTTAAGATAAATCTCCACCCTTTATAATTTATTCTTTGTTTGAACTTCTTTTTCCATGAAAATTATCACATTTTTTCCCTTAAATTAAGCATCGATTATTTCAAGCTAACATTAAATCTTCAATTTTTATAGATTTCTCTTTAAATATTAATCTTAATAGTAATTGTTAGCCTGTAATAAATAATAATGAAACCAGAGTGCTTAGATTAATACTCTCCTTTTAAATCTCTTAATTAGATTAAGGATCTGCCCAAGATCTCAAAGAAATAGCGTGGGGTTTAAAAATAGTCTGATCCAAATAAATTATAATTTCCTATAATTAATAAGCTTTTATTGTCAATGGGTATTACTGAAGCTAAGAAACTTTAATTTATAACTATTTAGAATTTGAGAGTCTATACTATAATTTCGCAATTTTATATTTTTAACACCATATGAGAGATACAGCTTTCCTAAACTAGATGTCGATATTTTTTAATCTGGATAAATGCGATGGAAAAATTTAGCTCAAAATGTTTTATAGAGTATTATTTTAGTTCCATCAAAGTGTGTTTATTTATTAAATAGTTTAAGTGATCAAATGTTAAATTGAGAGTTCATTATTTTGTTGACTTTTATTAGACTATTAATTATGATTGTTACAGACTTTTCTAATCATTTAAGTTATATCAAAATATTTTGCCAATTTTTATTTGTTGCTACAAGTGAATTAAGCTGTTTGAGATCTTGATTATTATATCAGAGTTATAGTATTTAGGTTCTTAATTCTTTTCTTATGTTGCTATATTTTGATATTTCAACTTATAATAATATATTTTTAATTTATAAATCACATATTTTAACAAAAATTAATTCTTATGATTCCATATCTGCTTTATTCATTAAAGGTTAATTATGCTTGGAGTTAAAGATTTTGAGTCAATAAAAGATTTTTATATGTTATAGTAAGGGTTGTTTTTGTTAGAGAATTATTGACTTTTTCATTTAAGTATGAAATGCCTTTATTCGTTTATATTAAGTTGTAATGTTTGGCAAGTAGGTCGGCCAGAACATCTCCCCCCTATCAAGCACCATTTTCATATATTAATCTGATAGAGCTTTAACTTTGACCTATATTGTCAGAAGCTTCTTTTGTTTACTAGCATAGTTTTTGAGTAGTGATAAAAATTATAATAATTTTTATTAAGAAAAACGAGCAAATTATAATAATAGTAATGTAAGATAATTTTTCCAAAAAAATCATAAATTGTTCAATTAGTCAAAACACAGAAAGGAGTATCTTTTTTTAATAATTATTTCTAAAATCTATCTAATCAAAATCCATTAAATAAAGAATAATAATATTAATAATTAGATCACATTGAGGTCTCTGGGGACCCCCGATCAAATAAGCTTGTTAGCTTGTATGGGACTAGCCCTTTAAAAATTAATTTGGAGATTCTCTCCGAGTATAATAAGTCTTCATCTTTCTTTTTCTTCCTTTCCTTTCTGATTTCTTCTTTTTCTTTGTGGTTTTCCTTTCTTCCTCTTCTTTTGCTGCTGTTTAGGATTTGTATTTAGTCCCCCCATTTCTGAATTTGAATTGTGTGTCAAAATTCTTGACCGCTATTAAGAATTTTAGGTTCTTTGAGGTGATGTCTTCCTTACATCTGGTTGTGACTAGTTGTATTAGATCTCTTTTCAAAAAGTAGACATGTTTTTGTAGGCATTTAACATATATTTCTACTTTATTTAGGTATTCATAGTAATCTGAGCTGACCGAGATGCAGCTTGCTTCGTTGGCTGTGACATTCCTTAGAATGTCTTGATTGAAGAGTTTTATAAAGTCCACTAGTTGTTTTGGTGTTTCGACTGCCGAGTTTGTGGCGTTTTTAATGAGGTCTCCAAGCTGGATATCGTTCATGTTAAGTAGTTCTATAAGCCTTTTGCGTTATAGGTTAATATATATTCCTGTTAGGGCTTTTGAGAATCTCTTAATAACCTCATACATTCTTGAGTTGATTGTGTTCTTCCAAATCGAGATGAATGATTCTCTTATGTCGAATCTATCTTATAGTTGCGCCTTGGTGATGGTTTACATTCCTTCTTAGGGTCAAGTTTAATAATAATAAATTTATTAATTATTTTCACTATAATTAAGATCCATATTTAGTACTAAGTTTGAATTTTTGATTTCTTATTAATCTCCTATTTAGTACTAAAATTATTCTATGGCTTATTTGATGTCATTGGAATTTTTTGCTGAAAGGGCTGGGGAGGAGTTAGCGATTTCTTTCTGTTCTTCTTCTGAGTCGTTATTCATACTTTGAGTATGGCCAATTGAGCTGTCAACGTATGAGCTGTCGAACTCATATTCGTCGTACTCTTGTCTCTCCTCAACCGAGCTCTAGTCTTCTCTTTTTCTGAGTAAATTACTCTTTTTGTTATGAGGTTGGCGTTTCTATTTAGGGATGTGTGGTTTTCATCAATTGTATAGTAGTCATCATTTTTATTTTTGTTTGTGCGGTTACTAACCTCTTAAGAGTCCGGGTTTGCCTCTACCGGAAGTGAGGCTGATTTTTCATAACTAAGGTTGTCTGGTACTCTCTAGTTTGTTTTTTGTTTTTGAGATTTTATGATAGTTTGTTGCTGTTTTATAAACTTGTTGTTTATTGATGCTTATGTAAGCATCTGAAAGAGTTGTTGCGTCCACAGTTGTACTGCGTCGCAGTTGCTCCTTAATTCAAATTGAATTTTGGAAAGGTGTATTTAGAATTGGTTGACTGTTGTGAACCCCTTTCTTATGATTTTCCTGGCTAAGAAGGTTATTATTTCTAGTATGTGTAGGCCCCAGTGGTTCTTACTTTGTTGGATGATGTCTATTGTATATTATGCCAGGTGTTTAATTTCGTTGTTTTCTATATCTCCTTGGATGATATCCCTTTATATTTCGCTTAGTATACCCATTCTGTGTTTCTTATTTTTTTAATATTCCATTAAATAGATAAAAAATTTATTATTTTTTAAAAATAATAATTATAAAAAGATGCATCCTACTGTTTATTGAATAATTGAACAATTTATGATTTTATAAAAAATTAAACTATCATTACTATTAATATAATTTATTTATAATTTTTTTTTAAATTTCTAATTATAGATATTAAGCTACTTAAATCTTAAAAGAATATCTAATATTTTATAACTAATAATCCTAATTATTCATTTTTTTGTGATAAGAGACTATATAAATATTTTAAGCTTTTAATGTGGAAAAGTGCCTGCTGTATTTAAAATTAGATTTAATTTGAATCTAAATTGGTATGAATTTTTTGGATTTCCTGCGAATTATTACTTTTCATTTGAGTGAGTTTTTTCTCCTTCTATATAATTTTATCATAAATTTTCAATTGATAAGTTTTCTTTTGCTTTCTAAGCTGCACGGGCTTTACAAAACTGCATAAAATTATTTGAAATAATAACATTAAGTATCAGAAAAAATCTTATAATAAAGTTATTTATGCAATAAATGGATATATCTGTAATAGATATTCCTGTCTGGGATATTTGATTTCAATATTTATTCAATTTATTAGAATTATTGAAATGTTTATCATATTTAGTATTTACTCTTCACAAGAAATTAAACATTGTATCTATTATTGAAGAATTAAAAAAAATAGAATTAATTATTTATTGTAATATATAACTCTTTTAAATAGTAGTTATACTTTTGTAATTTACTCTTTCAAAACTAATTATGATTTAGCAATAAGAATATTTGCATCTTATTATCAAACTGATGTGTTCTTACAACTTTCTTTAGAAGGAAGATATGTTTGTTGAAACTTTTACTATTTTATAAGATTCAAACTTTAGAGGAATAATAAGTTTCTTTTGGAAATTAAAAGATTACTCAGTTAAAATAAAAATAAATATTATAATTTATTTTACCCAGTGTATTTCTTAGTTATTAGTATTATGCGATGAAATTCTGTGAACTCGTATTTTAATTTATGTGAGGGATATCTTATAATATGGGGTCTCTAGTCCTATGTTGCATTCTAAGCTTTAATATCATTAAGTTTTAGGTGGCTGACCAGTCTCACTACCATAAAAAACATTACTAGTTTACAATTTTATTTGTAACTTTTTTTATCCACTCATTTATAAAGAATACATGTTTGCCAGTATAATCAATAAGACTTAAGTCCCAAACTTCATCTATTTTTAACTCTATGAAGCCTCTGTAAAATATCTTAGACTCTCATAATTTGTAGTACATTCTTCATAAATATGTCAAAATCCATTTTATTATCTTTTTTATAAATAATATAACTCAAAATATCATAATAAGGGAAAATGTAAATTTTATAGATCTTATTTAAATTATCTTAACTACTCTCTTCCCTATCATTAAATATTTTTAGACACCATATAATCACATTAAAAGTGACTTTCATTAAATAATTAAGTATAACTATGTTATCCTCGCATGTCCCCCGAAATACATGCAATGAATTAATCATGTCCTAAAAATATGATAAATAAATTGCTAAAAAAGACTTACATTATAAAGTTAGTTAATAGGCTGAATGCCTTATTATATTCAAAAGCTAGAGGAAACTGAATGGATCGTAGTGGTTTTAAGTTTCTTACTTTAGTGTTATAAATACAGACATTATTGTTATTAAAATTTATTCCGCAAATCATTTAATTTGTCATTTAAAATTTATTAAACAATCATGTTCTTCAAGTTTTGTATGCCTATTAAATCAGCAAAGTCAGTATTAAGTCTTAAATCTCTCTCAATGTCATTTCAATTAATTAAAATTCCTTCAACTCAAGCTAGGCCATTTAGATCTATACTTGTTAAAAATCTTATATTAATAAAAAGTTTTACCTTTATATATATATATATATATAAATATATATATATACATTACGTCAAAATGAATAATATCAACTTGGTATTTTATAACTTTTAAAGATATAGCATCAGCTTTTGTTTCTTAAACTTTTGCATTTAAATATTGCTCTTTCATAGTAAATAAATCCTCATCCAAAGATTATATTGGAGAATATAAAAATCATAATATAGAACAATTATGACTTACTCAAAAGATCAGAGAAAATGCAACGCTTTCAAAATAAATTAAAATGGTATCTACCTGCTAATTGTCATAATTAGATTCTTATGACTATCCCCCCTTAATTAAAAAATTTAAATGCCTGCATTATCTTTTTTTTCTTCTTGAGTTTATTATTTTAAGTGTAAATTTAGACTTTTTCTGATAAAAATTTCGAAAATAAAACTTCAACTTTAATAGTTCTAGTCGATTGAATACTAATATTGCAGATTAATTTATATTGTATTTTAAGACAGAATAAGAGTTTATATGGTGAATCATACTTAATTCTTTTAGCTTTAAGAAATAGTATTTTCCACTTATCAGCTTTCGTTACTCTTGGTATAGCGATTTTAACTTCAAACTATAATTGGGTACCGGAAGTAAAAGACCCTTATAATACCCCATTATATTTCATAATAAAATCTTGATAATCTTAACTCACTTTTGCCAGTTATTCCTTAGGTGTTTCATTTTCTAAGAGAAGAATTAATATGTAAGGTTCTCCTGCTATATTTACATTCCTCAATAAATGACCTACGTATCCAATTATATTAATTAAATAGCTCAATACATAAAAGTGAACAAGAATGAAAATTAGATTTATAATTTTTGCAATCTTTTCTTTAAGGAGTGGTGTAAACTTAGTCAAAATAGTGATCACACACACAAACCATCAAATTATCGCAGTCGAGTGTCAATTTGCAAATTATATTGGAATAACTTCCATAAATCAAAATTTTAAACTTAATCCATAAAGAGAGATTGTATATAATATTTTCTAATGATCTTTGACCAAGAAAGGCATTAATAAGTAGGCTTCTCAAATTATGTAAAATTCATAATGAAAAATTGATCTATAATTTGGGTTATACTTTGTGAAGCTTTATAGCTACTGTTATGATTTTTATTTATCTATTGTAGGAATACATTTGATTTGGGAAAAATAAATTAAAATAAATATGTATTCATCGTAATTATTGGCAGTTAACTTTGTGGAAACCTAGACATATGGTACTTGTTCGATAGAGAATTAAAAATCAGCTGGACTTTACTATTGGCGGTACCCCTCTATCGCATCCCCAGAACGAGTTAGCACGACTTTAATTTTTGGTGATTTGTTTAGTTGATTTTGATGCCAAAATTAAAGTCGTGTTAACTCGTTCTGGGGATGCGATAGAGGGGTACCGCCAATAGTAAAGTCCAGCTGATTTTTAATTCTCTATCGAAACAAGTACCATATTGTCTAGGTTTCCAGAAAGTTAACTGCCAATAATTACGATGAATACATATTTATTTTAATTTATTTTTCCCAAATCAAATGTATTCCTACAATAATATAATACATTACAAAAAACTTGGCTTTGCTTTAACTTACCTCAATTTAAGTTTAATGGTGATCTGATAAAGTTAGAATTAATGTTGGAGTTTAAGTAGTTGCTTTAACTATAATTTGAAGGGCTTCTAGCTAAATTTATTTTCACGCTAATTTAAATATTAGCATGCAACATCTTTTTAGAGTTTTCATATATCCTAAATCCCTGATTTCTGGTTCTACCTTCCTTAATGCAAGTTATTGAATAAAATTTACTATTGATTAAAGAAAATTAAATAGGAATCTAAAAAAGATTTCTTGTATTATAAAATATGCTTATAAAGAATTATTTTATAAGAAAAAAAAATATAAGAAATTTAAGTGTTCAATCTTTATTGGAAACTTTTAATTCAACTATCAAATTGAACATTATTCGTTAGAATTTATTTCTGAATAATATATATTACACATCTGTGAAATATGCAAAATTTTAATAAAATTATTTTCAAATATATCTATTAATATCATTTGCTAAGCTTCAGCTTAAAACTGAATTTAATTTGATAAAAAGTATTAGTAAATTTTACCAATAAATTTAAACTATAAAAAGAGTTAATTAACTTAGAAATTACAAAGTAGGGCTCTATTGGGTTTATTTTGTGTAATATCTATTATTTCTCAGCTATTATTTGTTCTTTTCTGTATCTATAACTTCAATTGTTGGAGATTAAGCTTATCTTTTTGGTGAAATGCTAAACATAGGGTATATCTCAGTGTTCTTAAGGATTTACTCAGATTTTGTTTGTAATTGATTTCTCTGGCAAGTATTTAGTAAACTTTTAAGTCTATTAAATTTGTCAAAAGTGTAAGAATATAATAAAAAAATAGTATGACTAATAAAGAGAGAATTTAAGCAAATTGTTAATTTAAATTTATGTGGTACTATCTTCTTAAGTTAGAATTTCTTCTCTTAAAAAGACAATTAAATTTTTAATTGAGGCATTATTGTCTTACTAAGCTAATGCACTTTTTTTTGTAGATCTAAACTTTTTCAGTAAATCCTGAAGAGACACGTATTTATAAAATAATTATATAAGAAGTTTTGTTTTATAATAAAAAATTTTATTAAATTAAAATAATATAAGATTTATATAAGCAGTTTATAATTATACATATTTATCGCTCCTAATCAAGCATTAGTAGGGTATAGTTGGGGTTTTTTAAGGGCAGTATAGAAATTAAACAACTTCGCAAAACTAGAAATAAAAATAAGCGATTTTTAGGGTATATTTATGATGAGAAATATAAAGATTTAGTGCAAAGCTTAGGCATGGAACTAGTATTAATATAGACTACCTCAAGCTATGCTAAAATATGCAAAAATTGCAAACTTTTACGCAAGAGTGCTTCGACTGTGAGGCACCACTGCTTTCTAGCTGTTAAGCATTTCAATTCAGGTTCTTGATAAAATCCTGCAAGAAGATAAAAATTTTCTTAGCAGCATATGACTACCTCTGCGACTCTAAGACTTTAAAGTATTGGGCACACTTTCCACTTGACTAGAGAGATGTGATGATTCATCGCAAGTTTCCTGACACGCGCACATCTCCATAGACTATTGCTAATATTTATAGAAAGAATGATATTATTTTTAAGACGGTCAACAGAATGATAAGAATGATAGACTTTACTGTTCCATTTTATAGTAATAGTTTAAACTATATTTATGATTAATTGCAGAGGGCTCTTGATAATAACATTAAGTTCATAAACGCTATTGAAGCTGTACCTACGTTCAATACCTTTTTAATTAGTTTTGGTTCAAGAAGTATGATAATATAGAAGTGTATGACGAAAAGGAAAAGGATTCCACTCATGCAATTTTAGTTGGAACTAGTGAAGATTCAGTTTAGAAACTTATGTTATTCATCCTGCCTCTATTAAGCGAGTGCATTATATAGAGATCTTACAAACGCTAAGTGATAAGTACAACGATCAAGAGATCATCCTGTTTGTTGATAACCTATCAGTTCATAAAACTAAGGAATCTAAGAAAGCGTATAACGAGTTAAAGATAACTCCTTACATAGAGTTCTTACTGTATCATCTTATGCATGACTTGCCTATCGATACAGTTGAATTGATTCATTGTATTCTACAATAGAGTTAGTATAGACAACACGAAGATATGTGGAAGGAAAGGAAGAATAAATGCTTATTATTGTAAAAATACATTCGAATTTGGATAAATAATTAAGTTTAATTATATATTATTGCAAATTCGTAGAAGTTAAAGTTGCCAAATTTAAACGATCTTGGAAATATTCGAAAGAAAATTTAAAATTATCTAGACTATATTATTAGTGGTACTATTTTATTGCATCCCTAGAGCGAGATAACTTCACTTTAATTAAACACCTCTATTTCTTTTTATTATATGCTCAAATTAAACTCATGTTATCTCGCACAAGGGATGCTATAAAATAGTACCGCCAATAATAATGTCTAGCTAATTTTGAATTCTCTATCAAATAATTCCAAGATCGTTTAAATTGGGCAACTTTAACTTCCACGAATTTGCAATATTATATATTTAAACTTAATTATTTATTCAAATTCGAATGTATTTCTAAAATAATAAGTTAAAGATTAAAATGAATGAATTATTTCACATAACAAACGAGCAATTAAAAGGATTAGGCTTCTTTTTCTTTTTCCTCTTAAGGCTTAACAGACCTTAAGTTTATTTTCTTCGAGCCCTCTCTGCATCTATGTTCATTTCCTCTGGTGTTTATATGTCATCATAAGATCTCTAACTAACTTCTTTCTTTCTCTGTGAACTTTTGCATTCCCTTTCATAAGAAAAATACCAGTTCCAGATTTCCCTACAAAGTTATAATCTAAAGCTTACAAGAGAGATAAGGATGCTTCTTGAGCTACTCGAGTCATGCCGTGCTAATAAGTATACCTTGCTTCTTTTAATCTTCAGGAGCGATAGAGTATCGTTTATTGTGAGCTTATTTTTTAATTTTTCCTCAAATATTCCTCTTTTAATGTGCCTAAAACATTAAAGAGAAGCTTCTTTCAGGCAACTTGTTTAAAAGTTTAATCTTGCTAGAAAGGTAGACGACAATTTCCTCATCTTTCATTTCAGTCTTTTAGAGATTAGTGACTGAAATATCTTGGTAGTTAGGTATTTCAATCAGTTTGATCTCTTTGTTTTTGAAAGCTTTCTTCTTTTCACAGAGTATCACTTTTAAAAATGAGATCTTGGTATGTTTCATCGTTAAAGGAATAAAACCAACTGCACATTTTGATGATTATTATAACTTTATTTTACCATGTTAACTGAGGTATCGTTAGGGATCTTCCATGTTCTAAATCTTGATTTCATTGTATCATACAGAGATTTAATCATTGTTATACTTTTTAATAGTGAATTTTAAGTTTTAATTTATAGACTTCTGGATCCTATTGTTTAAAACCTTATTATTAAATATTGGCATCTTGGAGATCAACCCTGTAGATACGTGGAGAAAGTTTGCAGAAGCTGCAACAAACTTCAGAAATGTAGCTCCTTTTTATCAATTTAGTTGCATTAAATTAGTACTAAATTTATTTTAATTTTATTAGGACTGATTCTAAATTCGTTTAATTTTTTTGTACCAATTCAATAGTATCAATACTAAATTAGTACCTAGTTTTAATCCAGTGAGATTTTAATGGAAAAGTTTCAATCTGGTTCAAAACTTAAATGGTACCAGTACCAGCATAAACTTTTTCCGAGTTGGTACCAAAATTAAGATAATTAAGGATTAAATTAGAAAATTTATAGTTATAAACTAAGTATAAATATGAACCTTAGAGTAAAATAAAACCATCATTGCTGGAGTGACAACACCAACATAATGTTATTATAGCTATAGAAGATTTATGAGCTTTATAATGGAAATTTAAATTTGAATTTGAATTTAAACATGGCGGCCAACTTAAATCGCAGAAGCTTCTTTGGTACTGGTTAATCATAGCTAAACTTTGGTTTCACTAAAAAGCCAGAAGAAATCTATATTAAGAGAAGCAGAGCTAAGATCTATTGAACTTGAAGCCGAAGTTTTTATCTTTGTAGTTTAAAACAAGAAACATAAAGATGCGATGGATATTTAAACATAATTTGAAGATATTGAGGAAGTAAAGAAAACAACTACAGATTGATAATTAAAACTTTTGAATGCTAAGACTGCGAAATTTCTTCTCTCCTGATTCCAGTTAAAAGAGACACATGAAAGAAGTACACTCTGGTAAGAGTAAGGTATATTACAAGCATGATAAAGTCAATTGCAGGTGCAAGTGCACGACTTGAGTGAAGTCTTATAATCACTCAGCTAAAGTTAAGAAGCATATGCAAAAGCATCACCTGAGTGAGTTCTTGATTTAAAATAGAGAGAAATAAAAATTAGTGCCCGCTAAAAGAAAATCTAATACTCTTGTGTCATAAAGAGAGAAGAAGAGAACCTTAAGAGATAGAAGCAAATGGAATAAATGGATCAGTCTGCTATGTATATTCCTGCATTAACTGCAATAGAACTTAGCAATTGTATTGATAACTATTGCTTATAAACATTCCTGATAAGGATAAACTCATAGTGGATGATGGTATGCCTACAAGGTCTATCCTTTCAGTCCTTAAGAACTAGTAGTACTTAAATGAGTTTGCCTACGATTATATCGTACTTAGAGAGGCTTAGAAAAATTGCAAGAACTTGCTCAAGCTTGTTGGTGTTATCTTAGGATCTGATTTCATCACACGACGGTTGAAAAAGATTTAAATGACTCTTCGAGATTATCTGTATCAGCAGGTATCGAGATGACTTTTATGATATACTATCAGATATGATAAAGGAAGTCAAGAAGCTTCATGAACTTGGATATGTTCATAGAGGTTTGAATCCTGAAAATTTTATTCTGAAACTATGTCATTTAGAAGTAGTCGTAATTGATTTTAATAGAGCCTTAATATATGAGAATGTAACGTTAGCAAAGGTTCTTTATACTCGAGGATACTTCTCAACCTGAAAGAATGGACTAATGGCTCTATTTAGTGGAATATTTGGGCAGTAGCTGAAATAATAGAGTGCTTTATGGAAAGTATGTCTATTAATGTACATAATTTGAGAAAAAAGCAATAAATTTAGCAGACAAGCAAACAAAGCAAGATGACGTATGTTAAGAAATAAAGAAGATTATATAGAGGATAATCGTAAGAGCAATAGCATATCCAAGATAACTATATACGATATGCTTGGACCACAAAGGCGGGAAAAATTCAAGAGATACAACAAAGACTAGCAGATAATATTTGCTTAATTTAAATAATAAAATAATCGTTAAATACATATTAAACTCGCATAAAACCTCTTATCTCTACTAACAATAATAAAACCTCAACTTTACTCTACAAACCAAAGCACAAATAAAACCTCATTAAGAGGTTGTAAGAGTTTTGATTATGCGATAAATTATTATTTAATCCCAAAAAATATATATGATTCTTTTTATTATAAATTTCTTTAATATTAATCAGACTTCCATTAGTACTTTTGGCTAGCAGGTCAAAGACACCCTCCCTTTAATGTGCTATTTTCATTATGTAATCTAAAAGTGTTTTGACGCTGAGCAATAGTGTTAGGAATGCCTTTGGCTAGTGAGCAATATTTTTCGAGCTATGACCAAAATTAAGATCATTTTTATATATTAAAACAACATTATTTTCGGGAGATTTGAAGATATTTAATTTGGGAAATTGCATTTTTGCGGGAAAAGGTCCGGCCTCGACAAATTTTCAGAAAGTTCAAAAATGACAAAATGACCACTCCATAACTTTTTAAAATGACTATATAACTTTTGTTCCTGTCTTACACTCTTGCTCAGGAGCCCAAATTTAGTGTATTTGCTTAATTCCAGGTTATCTCACCAATATCTGTTATAAAAAAATTAAAAATCTCTTTTTGTATAATAATATTTCTGAAAATCCTATTTTGAGTGTTTTTGCTATAATATATGCGAATTTACTTATATTTATGTAATATTTTGGAAAGTATCTTATTTTGTTCATTTTGAGTAATTTTATCATAATTATTTTTTCTCAAATACTTTCCAAAATATTACTTATATATAATTAAGATACAAAAAAAACTATATAATTTTGAAATTTTTTAATGATATGATATATTTTATTTATAAAAATTAACTTAAATTTGGTCATAGCTCGATAACTATTGCTCGCAAGCAAAAGTTTCCCCAGACATTCTTGCTTAGCGTTAAAAAATCAACCTGACTACAATATGATAATATATTACATTGGAGCGGGGCGTGTTTGACCTGCCATTATTTTTATTACTACTGTACAAAATTTGTTTTTATTATAACCATAATTTCATTTATACTTATTATTTAATCTATTATTTGTTATTTCAACTATTAGCTTTAAAAACACATTTATAATCTTTTTGAAGGGAGATCTTTAATAGACTGGATATTAAAATTTCTAAGTGAGTCAAACCTCTCTACAGACTCTTTAATTGTAAATATATAACTTATCCAATAAGAGATTTAGATTTATTATTAATATTGTATTTCAAAGTATTGCTCATCATTCTTAACTTTTTGAATTATCAGAAATATTTTAAAGATATAAAGAATTCTAAAATTCATTTAATTAAAGTAACTATCAAACATTGCGGAGCAATATTACTAGATATATTCTAAGGAGTTCTAAAATAATTGATAAATTGATAGATTTCCTAAGTTATTTCTCGATTCTCTATAGGCTTCTAAATGATTATAAATTTATTGTCAAGAAGTGTAACTACCTGAATATTTTATCATACTTTTAGTGGCTTATTGGAGCAACTTTAGTTAAGTGCTTTCATAGATTTAAGTTAGTTTTTCTATATTTATGATTAAATCGGCAGTTATTCTTATATAACTGAGATCTCATTACTGTCCTGCATTCTTATAGTGAGCAACTTATGTTCAATAACTTAGGAGTTATTTAGTTAACTTTGCGCATTATTGAGCAGTTGATATTCTACATAAGCATATAAGTTTAAACTTGATTCTTATTATTTATGTTAAAATATATTGAGGTGATTTTAGTCTATTTAAAAAATTATGATGTTCTGCAATAAATAGTTACAAGTCATGCTCTATTGATTTTTAAGTTAAAAAAGTTTGAAACTGTTGGAGTTAATTTTATATCTAGTTGGCGATATTTTTAAACTTATCAATGAGGCATTGTAATTGCTGCTTTTTTTAAAAAAAAATTATTGGATTTTAATGATAACTCAACTCAGCATTTCTTGGTACACTTACTTCAGAATCTATTAGATATTTCTTACAATCTTTAGAGGATAGCTCAATTTGTTAAGTAATGGTACTAGAATTAAACAGTTAATTTTGATTATTTAGGTTTTTAGTTGAAATATTTAATGTCTGGCTCTCGAGAGATTGAAACTATTTAGTTAGAGAAGTTGTAAGGATTTTGTATTGAATTGTACTTTACTTAATTTATTTGGCTAAACTTAATTTTTTTATAAAGTCAATCATAATTTTTAATCTGTATCAGCACAGAATAAAATTGGAGCGTTAATTTAATCAAATTCTTTAATTACCCTGGTCCTACTTTCCCTAAAAAAATAATAATTTACTAAGCAGCATCTATATTTAAACTTCTATTATTATTATTATTGATTCTGTTTTATTATTACTAATTTTAATTATTTTGGCTCTACAACTATTAATTTATTTGGCTTTAATCCTAGAGCAGAGGCATAATTTTAAGATAAGTTAGTATTTACTTTAAATTGCCAATGTTACTTCATTTATCATTTCAATGAGAGATATTAATTTCATTAATTAATATTATTAAAATGTACTCACTAACGTGGAACTCTAAAGGAGAAAACACCTTCTATAAAATAGATACACTTAGACCACACCTTGAAAAAATCATTAGTGAGCATAGCCACAGATAGTTGAAGATTTGTAATTCTCAAGGAGTTATATTACTTAACCCTAGTTCGGTCAGATTCCTTCAGAGAATTTACTGTGTTTGTCTAGTCAGCTAGAAATATTTCTAAGGTATACTGGCAATGTACTACTCCATCTAATAGGATATGATGAAATTTCTATTCAGCTATTATAAATTCAAACATAGACTCTTACAGAAGGTTGATTCAAAAAATTGGAAGACTATCAAAGACCTAGTTTGGATAATCAATGACATCCATTTCAACTTGCCAACTAGACTACCACATAACGTTGACATCATTGTTCGGTAGGTTTGGTAATACTAAATTAAACCAGAACAGATTCTGAACAGTAATTTCTGACCAGAAATTGACTACTAAATAATAACAATAGCAGAGACCATAGACTACTCACAAGTAGAGGACAGAGAATTTACAAATATCTTTCATGATGACCATATCAGATAGAATATAGAAAAATGAACGTGTATTACACAAATCTTTGTAAAATATTGGAAAAGACCGTGATATTAACTACACCATCATAAACAATCTAAAAAACATGCTTTGACCTTTTATTAAAGAATGTTAAATAACCACTAGACTTCCAGGAACTATAGTTACCAAATTGGGACAAGATTCTAAATGTAAACAATGGCCCCAAATCATACAACTACGGAGTTACAAGAGTCATCAATGACAAAACAGTCTAAGTTTAATTATACTTCAATAACAACAAACAGAATATTCTATAGTAGATAATAGATCATCCAGGCACCTTACTATTCAACTTCCCAGAGATCAGAAATATACTAACAAACTCTTTCGAAAAAGAAGGACTGAGAAGAGAAATAGGATCACAAACTTACGAGAGACTTAAAGACAACAATAAATCACAGTTGGCAATAAAATAGCAGAACCAGACAACATCCTATTATAAGAAGCATGCTCCTTAGCAGCACATATATGTGCATGGGAATATAAAAAAAACACTTCCGAAATTGAACAAATAATGGATAGACAGAACGGCGAGCGCCCTAGGCAACACAATCATGAACTAAACAATCAGTACAAACTTAAAACTTTAAAATAGTAAAGATTAATACTACTATGAAGAATTAGTATAGGAACTTATTGAAGAACTAAAACTGAGAATTGGTGCAACAAAACTGACTGAAATCGCAGATCAACAAGTCCTGAGAGGGGCAAAAAGAGCCATACTCAATATAAAGGCTTTTGAGGAGAGATAAGATACAAAGAAATTCTCAGAAATGAAGGTACTATATAAAGGCTATGAATGCTTATGAGTATCAATATAAGCAAAACCATATAAACAAAAAGGGCTATTCCCTTACTTAATTTAACTTTATTATCGATCGGGGGTCCCTAGAGACCTCAATGTGATCATTTATTTTTATTATTATTATTAATTTCATTTTTAATAAGATATAAATTATTAATTTAAAAATGCCACAGAATATCTTCCTAAAAATAAAATTAAATCTTGAAATTTACAAATAATAATAGCACAATAGAATCAACAATAACAGTAAATTCGACAATAGCAAAAGTAAATTCAATAATTATTAATGCTCTGGGATTTTTCCCAAAATGCAATATAATATAAATTTCTCAGTTTAAGAACAGATGAAAGGAGATGAAGAAGATTATGATGATGATAAAAAGAATAATAGATTTCAAATTTGAAGTTCCCTAGAATTTTAACAGTGCATTAATAATTTTTAAATTATTTACTGCTGCTATTCGTTGATATGCAGTTATTGTTACTGCTATTACTATAACAGCTTCTTGTAAAATTTAATATATTTAGAAAATATCCTGAAGACTCACAGATGATATCTTTAAGATATATAATAATAACAATTGTAATACGATCACATTGTGGTATCTGGGACCTCCCACCTAAAATATTTTTTAATATGTAAGGGACTAGCCCTTTCACTTGAGGAGATTCTCTCCTCGTATATCATGTCTTCATCTTCTTTTCCTTCTCTTCTCTTTCTTCTCTTTTCCTTTGTTTCTTTGTTTTCTTTTTGGTTGTTAGCCTTTTCTTCCTCTTCTCTTGCAGTTTAGAATCTGAGTTTGGTCTCCAAAGTCTAAGAACTTGAATTCAGCATCTAAGTTCTCGCTTAGATGGAAAATTTGAGTAGTTTCGTTTCTATGATCTTTTTGTGTCTTGTAGAAGGATGAAATATAATTTTATTCTCCAAAATTCAAGAAAAGTTAGTTTAAAGTAATTAGAATAGAGAAATGATCGCTACCCTAAAATAAAATTATTGGAAAAGTAAAAAATCAAATAATTAATAATCTCGAAGTTTGGTTATAGAATTGATGCTTATAATAAAAATTATTAATCAAATTCCTAATATTTATAGTGAGAAATTTGTTAATCTAAATAGGTTTGATCATATTTCTAATTCAATTCATTTTTTATTTCTTTATAACAGTCTCCACAAATCGATTACACTCGTTAAATATTAAGCTATTTGGGTATAAGTTTGATATAAATTTGATTATATTATATGATTTTATGAGTCATTATTGATTTTGAGTCTTTTATTATGTTTCAATTAAATAATTTTTTTAAATTATTTTTACTTTGAATATTAGGGAAAAATTAAAAAACAAGAAGATTAGTGCCTATATTAAATATAAAATTAGCATAAAGTTGTTAAAAGTGCTGACAAATCTCTCTAAAGTTACTATTTATATTCTCTCTTTATTTTTTGTTTATTTACTGAAACTACCAGTAAATATTTATTAAACGCTTTTCTTCTATCGTGTCTATAAATTAATTTGTCAAAATTTTCTAGTATTAAGTTATTAATTTAAAGTTTAATAATGAAATAAACAATCTAAGAAATAAATTAAAGATAGATTATATTCCATTTACTCACATCCTCTCATATCAAATTTACAAAAAATTAATTTAATTAGTAGCAATAGGATCTATAATTTTTATCTTATTTTAATTTAATCGATCTTTTGTAAGTACTGGAGTTATTTAAAAAACTAAAATTATTTAATTTATTTGCGAGAGTCTTCATCGACAAATCCAATTGATATTATACTAAAATTTTTAAAAATACGAAAGTTTTAATTGTTCTTTTACTATAATTAGCTTATAGAGAAATTTTAGTAACTAAATTTTTCTAATTTCAATATATTTCATAGATTTTTGAATAAAAAGAAGAATGTAAAATGTAAGGAATGCTAATCTTAATCTTAGAAGGATTATAATTTGATAACTTTGTAAACGATTTCTTTATGATTTAAAACTTTATGGTAATATTCTTATGAACTCCACTTAAAAATTTAAAACATATTTTTGTAACTTTTAGTCATGGCATAATATAGTTGTTTATATCAAACAATAGATCTTGAGAACTTTCAGAAATTCAAAGTAAAACCAGAGAAAAATTCTCAGGTTTGATTTTGTTTTAAGAAATGCTATTGCTAACGAAAAATGAGATTGAAAGTAATGACTCCTGATGCTGAATCGAAAATAAACATTATATTGTGCTTACACATTCATATAATTTGAGAATTGAGAGAATTTTTAATTAAAATGAAATTAATCTCAAAGCTATAGAAACTCGAAAGCCCTTCTACTAATAATTACAATTGAAAGAAGATTCTTTTTTGCATCCACTAATAAATTTATTAACCTCTTAAGTTGCTTATGTGTGTCTTTATCGTTGCTATATTTCTCATCATATGAATACATTAGATTTTGGTTTTAGCTTTTGCTGAAAACTTTAAGCCAATGTGAAACTCAAATACTATTACAATCAGTGAGTAAATATCCCAATTTTAATCTCCAGTTTCCCAATATCTTGCTTAATTCATGTCTAAATAAGGAATATTCTTGATTTTATTGACTTGTGATTTATCTCCAGTCTGTGTCAAGTTGACAAAATTACTAAGTTTAGTTTTTAAATTCTATTATTTTATACAAGGACACTTTCTGGATTTATGTGAAGATGAACTACATTGTTTTTATGTAACTCTGAAGCTGCTTAAAATAAATGTAAAATAGCTGTCCTAGTTTACTTATCTATTGGCTTGACTATTATTAGATCTTTTAATGTAATTTTGAATCCAAAAGTCTCAATTATTATTTTCTCATCTGAAGAATAAGCTTGTGAATTTAATCAACATATTTAAGCTATAAAAATCTGCTTATATCTAAGAACTTAAAGTTCTAGTACAGAAGCTTTAACATAGTGGCATTTTTCATTAATTTTTTAAATTCATACTCACATTTATGATAAAATGTTTCAGGGTTATTCGAAAGTATTGTCTCAGTTGAACAATTTCTAAAGTAATCAGATATTTTGCTTCTTTTATCATTAGATCTAATTCTGGATAGATCTTTTTACATTAAACTGATTATTTTGTTGGGATTCAGAGTTATTTTCATTATATTCCAGATTTGATTTTTTAGCTTCAGCAATAATATTTCCGATAAATTGAAATTCTTCTTCTTCTGAATCGTATTTTGACTTCTCCATTAAGTGAATCATTTTCTGAAAATTTTTCACTTGCCATTAAGCTAAGCTGTTTAAGGCTGTGAGCTTTCTTGAAGCTATTTTATTTGCTAAATCAACTTAAATATATTTATTAAAACAATTATACTTACTATTGTAGAATAATGAGCACCTTCAAGTTCAATAAGTTTGTGTGAAATAAGATGAAGCTTTAGGTCTTTTGATTTATTTAATTTCAAATTTAGGGCTTTTCATATATTGCATTTATATTCCATCTGTCTTTAGCTGAACAAACTTCCCTTTCTATCTTGCTTGCGTTACTTTATGGCGAGTTAACTCTTTAGGAGTATAAACTTAATTCCGAGTATAAACTTGATTGCAGACATCAAATTTTTTAAACTTATTGGGTTGTCGATCTGTCTTTTAAAACTTTTGCCCATTTCGAAAACTCCATCTCTACCATAAGTCAATAAACTCTCTGGATTATTTGTAATCATTTTGGTTATTGCTGACAGCTGAAAGACTGCTGCCTCGTTATTTTCTTACTCTTCCACAATTCATCATTAGCTGATCCATCATCAAATGCTGAAGCCTCGTTGTCAAGTGGTTGGTTTGATTTGACATATTTTTTATTGAAATTAATTTATGTTTATTTAATAAATCGCAATAATAAATTACTTTTATACTTAACAAAGGGAACATAAATTAAATATCTAGGTAGGAGGTTACATTTTTAGAATTTTAAGTATTATACTTAAAATTAATGCTTTAAGTAGCTTTACTTTAATTGAAATTTTAGGTTATATTACAATAAGTTTAAATTTATGTACCTATGTATATAACATTATAATTTATGATCCAAAATCTTACAAATTCAACTTTGACTAGAGAAAAAAAACAGGAGCACATAGACTTATATTTCCTTGGAAATGTGCGCGATGCGTTATTTTTGAAGGCTTCTAATACAAGTTTATGATTAAGCCCTCTAGGCCAATATATATATAGGTTAAAATAAATGTAAGCCAAACAAATAATTATTAAATACTAAGTAATTCTTAGTAAACTATATGGAAAATTTAAACTAAACACCTCTCAATAGCAAAGCCTTTAATTAATAGATGCTAGGATTTTGGAGGGTAGGCTTAGTTCAAAGCATGATTGGTATAATTACTTTAAGTTTATTTGTAAGATTTATTTGACTTAACTTAGCAGAGGGCTTCTACATGCCACCTTACAAAAAGACCTCAATGAAGTTTATCAAAGATGTTTAATAACAGAAGAAGCACTTGATAAAGTCAATAGCAAAATAGAGTATCAATATATCCAACTATCAGTTATCAGTTCAATCTATATTCAATAAAATTAAAGACGATAAAGTAATTTTTGATCATCTAAACTATAATGAGGATCCTGGAGAGTTGCCTAGCAAATCATTTTTCTATGAAGTGCTTGGAGCATTATCCTAAGAATATTTGGAAGAGACTGTTAGACAGTAATATAAGCTTAGAAATTATGTATCTCAAGAAGAATCGAAGGGCGCTAGATATTAGTTAGCCCAGACTTCTTAAAACAACTTGAAGAAGAACCATACTTATTAAGTAAACATAGATAATATAACATTTTCTAGAGCGAAAGGGAAAAGCTTATTCTTTACTTAAGATTAAGTCTAGACCTAGGAGAGTTAATAAGAAACGATATAGATTTGAACTTGTCAAGAACTACAAAAACTTTTATATTGAAGAGACCATATAATAATGACCAGAAGATAGAGAAATGAGAGAAGAGTAAAATGTAATGGTATCTCCACTACCAAAGAAATTACATGGGAATTAAATGTGAACGATTTAGCTAATTTAATTAGTTATATAAATTAACTAAATTATGTGACCTTTTATTTTTCATTGACTAATTACTTGTCTCATTTTCGATATATGTCTAATCTCAGTTCTTTTACTGTTAATTTAAAAAATTTATAGTAAACTTTCTTCTATAATTGTGATGAGCTTTTTTATTGGAGAACATAAAATCCAAACTAATTATTTTTTTTATTTACCTTTAATTAACTCTGGAGGATTATTCTTTAATACAGTTAAACTTAGAGGAATACGGAACGTTGTATATTATCTTGATAATATTATCTTAAAATTTCTGTTTGACTTCCCTGCCATGGTGGGCACGTAAATTATCCATAAAAATAGCAAGTTTATGTTCCTTATTTTTATTGACTACCGGAGCTAAACTATAAATTATATCTTCCTTTTTAATTGAATTTTGTCAAATTAAGAATGATTCGAGCCCATCTTTACTGATATACACTATTGCAGATTGTATTTTGACGGTCAATCTCTCTTTTAAGAGTACTATTTTGATATTTATGGGCCCAAGATTTTCTTGTGATGGAGTGGGGCTTAAATATTGCTTCATCCATATAAATCATATTATAGCCTTGGTTAATTAAATCAAAAAATAAACAGTAATTTTATTGTTTGTATATTTGCTATTATTTCAAAGAACTTATACGATAATTACTTCTCATGACCTTATATCTATCCCTCTCTTTTTGTACATCTATTAAAGCTTTGATAGATTAATTTTTTTATCTGAATTTTATCTGTGAACATCTTGCATATATTAAGTAATGATAAATGTTTTTAAGATTGAAGAGTCTGAGTATAAAGTGAGAAACTCGATATGCGGCAAAGATAAATCCTAATGGGACTTGAAACGATAGTTTATTCACTTCTATTAAAGTGTCTGTGTGTGCATATTTTAGAGATTTAACGTATGATCAAGCCAATCACTTACTATATTTGTTTGTAAGTAAAGTAAGTCATTGAATGGTCGAGAGCCTATGAAGAACTAAATCTTAACTTAAGTACCAGATCTATTATGCTTTGAGAAATACTTATTCCCTTTACCATATTAAATCATCAGATTAAATTCTATTTATCAAAGAAATAATAAATTCACTCATTTATCAAATTTTATGATTATACTTAGTTATTTATATGTCAAATTTATTATTACTAAATTTGAAGTTCTGGGGAAAATTGTAATTTATTTATTATAATTTATTTTTATTAAATAAAGATGAAATGTAATTTAAATTATTTTATTACCTAAAAATCAAGTCTTTTTAATTAAATCAATTGGAAGATAAAAATGGTCTCACTTAATAATTGAGAAAATTGACTCAAAATTTTATTCAATAATTAAGGTAATTTAATCCTGCTCTTAACTAGGAGTTGATTGAAAGATAGAGAGTTATTTATAAATATAGACAAATTTTAAGTTTAAGATTATATTTTATGGTAATTTAAATACAAAATAACTGGTATCTTATCAATCTAAAATTGTTTATTACAGGGAATTTAAAATATTATTCTTTATTTTTTCTACCTCCTCCGTGTCTTCGTCTTCACTAGCTTCATATTCTTAATCTTTCAATGGGCTGTTCTGCCTATTATCAAGCGACTGTCTAAGCCAGGACCTTTTATAAATTCAATATAAAGATCTTTAATCTTCAAAGTAGAACAATCCTTCATATCTAAATCCATGAATTAAATATTTCATCAATCATTGAAAATACTTAAAATATTATATGCTATAACATTCTTTTTATAAATAGATTTTAGCAATTCCATCATATTCACAACCTTTGAAGGGATTCCTTTTGTACACTTTCAAGCTTGAAAGTTTTCTCAAAGCTTAAGAAAGGAATCCTATAGTTCAGGGAAAGATTTTATCGGACATTTTATCCATTATGCTCTTTGAGTATGATATGCTTTGATTGCTGATGTATGAGTTTTTTGAAAATACTCTAAGGTTTCATATCATTTCTAGCTATGCCTCTCATTTATTAGAATTGCTGCAACATCTTTTTTTAGCTGCTTTATCTTTTCTATTTGCTTAACTGTGTCAACCCTAGTTGATAAATAAAATTAAAAAAAGACATTTATATTATTTGTTTTTTTATATACATTACCTTCAAGGGCTGAAATAATGATTTTTTGAAGTGTTATTAATAAAAATTGTAGCAAATAAGCATATTTTTTTAATTTTAAATGTAGAAGTTAATAAATATTAATAATTTCTCAATCTGTTATTTGAGCAAGCAAAACGAAGGAATCTTCGATATAAATTTAAAAAGCCCTATTACAACATCTTCATTCTTGATTGTTTAAGCTGATAAGTTATCATTTGTAGATGGAGTATTTTGTTTGAGTTTTTCTTTTCAAAAGCGCCACTTGCATGAAACTTTAAATTATAAACCAAAGTTTTAATTGATGTGATCTACCAGTCAAAATATTTTTGTTTCTTATAAAAAATTTCATTTTTTTTAGGGAAGCCTAAATCGCATTATTCAAGTCTGGATCATAGCGAACTCAACAGGAGATGCCATGCCCAGAATTTAAAACGACTTAACATTGTTGCTAGCAGATTGATACCTAACTAACCCTTTTTCCACCTTTAGAATAGTAGTCTCTAAAGTGGGCAAATAAAATATTTTTCTCAAAACTTTAATTGACTTATAATAATATAAACATCAAAATTACAAAGATTGATCTATCGGATAGACCTCTAATAACCTTTCTTTGTGAATCATATTACCCAAACCAAATTAAATCAATGTGTAAAAATTTAAATATTTACCAAGAATTAGAAATTAATCAAATTTTTCTCTATAGTATTAAATTATTTATTATACAAATTAAATAATTAAAACTGCACTCCAACCCTAACGATAGATTCATTTGAGTTAGAGTGCGGTATAGTGTGAATTAAATTTTATATTTCTAAATTATTAAAATATGACATACCGCTTGTAATAAACATCAGCTCATTTTAATTTAATTTACTATCATTAATTTTTTATTATAAATCATACTTTTAAAATGTTTAAATTTTAAACATTATCAATTTTATTAGTTAAAATACTTTAATTTATAAATAAGTAACTTATTAATTTAATCTTTATGCAATCTATATTAAACGAAATGTCATATTTTAATAATTTGTAAATATATAATTTAATTCACACTATACCGCACTCTAACTCAAACCAATCTATAGTTAGGGTTGGAGTGCGGTTTTAATTAGTAAATTAGAAAATATATAACTTAATACTATAGAGAAAAACTTGATTAATTTCTAATTCTTGGTAGATATTTAAATTCTTACTCAATAATTCTTAGAAAAAGAATAAATTTCAATTAATTATAAGAAACGCTTCTATATTTCTTGACTATTGTATTTGTGTTTTTACATTCAATTTATTCATATTTTACACAATAAGTAAATTATAATTAATCCACTAATAAAATAGTTCCCTATAATTTTATTTAATTTTAATGTTGTAAGATATGAAAAACTCAAATGAAATACTAAAATAATATAGTAACATTTGTCATATTTAAACGAAATTTATTCTTTTTCTATGATAATTGTTAATGATGTACTATGGTATGGGCACTATGGACCACTAAGAAAGGTTATAAGAGGTTATCCGATAGATCAATCTTTGTAATTTTGATGGTTAAATAATTATTAGACTTTAAAAATTTATAGGAAAATACTTTTTCTGCCCTTTCAGAAGACTTATACTCCTCATTAATATTGAATATCTCTTGATAAAGATCTCTATTTAACTATTTAAACAAAAACCTCTATAAAAATTAAAGGTTCATAAAGTACTAGTTTTAGTTTGCAATATCATCTCTTGGATATTTCTATGAATATATACAGTTAAGAAGATGTCTCATACATTTAGCAACACAATCTAAGATGTACCTCTTGTTCCAAGAATGTTAAATTCCACAGAGTTAGTATGAAGGAATAGTTTGTACATACAATTCATCAATAAGTAAAAAGAATGTTATCCTAATCGAAATCAACAAGTCTTTTAGTGGAGATACTCATTTTTGGAATCATTTCATAATATATTTCTTCTATCGTTCCTGAACTTCCATCCAAGCCTTTTAAAGACTGATTTTGGTTGGAGCAATATCGATTTAACTGCTTATAAAATTAAAATTTTTTCACCCTAATCATGTTGTGACAAGTATATCTTGAAATTTATTTTTAGAATTTAATTATCAACTTTATAGATTTATAGTTTAATTGCGTAAAAATCTAGAAGAACTATTATATAGGAAGAATATTTTTTTTAATTTTCCCAAAAAAATGTCAATTTCTTCTATGACATCAATTTTAATCAAAGAAGAAAAATTTATTTTAATTCCTACTCCAAATTTTTTATGAGCTTTATCTATAACAGTTTGACTAACGATTAAAAATTCTTTGGCAATTTTAGATCTTATCAGAACACTTGGTCTTAATAATGGACCAACCAAAAAATTAATCCTTCCCTATTTATGCTTCATTTCATCAAGCTTGTATAAATATATCGTGTGTGGGCTTTCCAATTCTCTATAGGATGATTATTTTTAAATTTCTAAGAGGAACTTAAAGATTTCAATAATATTATGATAATTTCACGGGGAATATATCATCGGCAAATGACGTTTTCTCAGAATAATATATATTTTGTTGTATATTTTTTGGATTTTAAACTAACTCCTATTTACAATCAAACATATTTTGTAAAACTGGAACAAGTAAGAAATTCAAAATAGGTTCAGAGTAGCGCCCTTTAACTTCAAGAACTTCGAGATCTCATAATCCGCTCAGTCTTTCCTTGAAACCTGATTTAATCTCCTCTTTTTTCCCTTTTTGCTCAAGAATTTTATACTTTAGCATTAGATTAATAATTGAACTACTTTTAAAAAAATATTGATCATAATGTTTAATAAAAGCCAATTTACCAAATTTAGAAATTATGTATTGGAAAATAGCAATTTGTTTGATTTATTCTTAGAAAGCAACGAGGGAATGTGTGAATTTTTGAACTACTTTATCTTAAAAGTGAAGCATTTTCAATAAAAGGCAATAAGTTCTCTACCTCCCATATTATTGTAAAAATTATGTTACTTTATCTGCATAATGTAGTAAAAATTATAATAAAAATTTTATAGAAATTAAATTACAAAAATTCTCCCAAAGTAGAAAAGTTTTCAACATTAAAATATAAATTAACAAAAATTAAGGAGATTGTAATTGTATTTCATTACAACAAGTATAATAAAAAGGGTTCTAAATTTTCCTATCGATTTAAAGAATGGGAGCTTGCTTATTTTTATTTTGATCAGTCTGTGAGATTGTTGCCATATAATCATATTATTTTACTTTATTAGAAGTAATTCTATTCAAATAAATTGATCCAAAAATTTAATTAGCTTTTTATAATGATTAATACATTAATGTTTGATTAAAAACATTAAGATATTATAAATAAATATAATTTACTTGGCAGAACTAGGAATTTCACTTCTCCAAAGAAGGAGAATTAAAGGATTTCATTAAGATTTAAATTCTTAAATCTTATGTAAATTTAGAAAATTTAGAAACTAAAAATATAATAATAAATTAGAGAGAATTAACTTTTATTGATCAACTCATTTTAAAAATTTGCATTAAATTTAAAACCTCTCATGATATATTAGTTTTTTGGATATATATTAATATAAAATATTTTTCATAAATTCCTGCCTCAAGAAATACCCATAAAATAAATTTTTGAGAGCTTTTAATTATGAAATTGCTCAATTTTTGAGATTTTAAAGCTGATTTTTGCGGAATTATTTAGTTATTATCACAACGAAAGTATAGAAAGGTGAGCTACATTATGGAATAAGAGATAAATTGGAGTTAAAGAATATACATCGGAAAGTAAGTTTGAGTCTCAGAGGGAAAAATAAAAACTATTAATTTTATTATGTTATTTATAATTGAAAACTCTAATTTACCAAATACCTCTCAAAATAAGTTGAAAAATAAATTATAGAGAGACTAGTAAAATATGAGATAGTAAGATACAATCAATTATAAAAAGTAATCTTTACTAATAAAATGAAATTCCATTTTATTCAATAAAGTTCTAAGCATATGAAATTTATTGATTTTATAATAGCCTGATTAAAAGAATTTGTAAAAAATACTTCCAAAAAGTAATAGAATTGCCTATCGCTCGTAGATAAGTAGCATCTAAAAAGGTTTTAATGAGTTAAAAAATAATTATCATTCTTTTTTGAAATTGCTAAAAATAATAAATTCAGGAATTTATTATCTAGGATAATAATAAAACTTTAGTTTTGATATGTGTTTGAAAACAGTGCATGTATTTTGGTCAGTCTATTTTAGCAACATTTCTGGAGGGTAAATAAAAATAAGACTTTCTTTTTTTCAAATTATATTAAACCTTCTTTTTTTTCATATTATATCAAACCTTTTAAATAAATAGACTTAGAATTAAAGCACAGCTACAAGCACTTATGGATGAAGATCATGTCACATTCAGAAAACTTGATTCAGAGAAATGTCCAACTATGAGACTAAGTTATATCTTGAGACCATAAAACACAAAGTTTTGTCATAAATATAAATGTAGGCCTAACATCAGGATGAGAAAAATCAATAAATCAGTATTTTATAATTTAAACAGTACAGCTTTCTAAGAATTTTGGAGTGATGTGAAGAAAGCGAAGTCAACTAAAGACAGTAAATCTGTAACAAGACGAATTTGATTAAGAATACAAATTTTATTTGCTATCAATTTTGAAATTAGTAGTCATCCTAGATGCCGAATATCTACAATAATTAATAAAGCTTAAAATCATTTAAAGCGAATTAAGCTATTTGAGAGTAAGTTTGAATAATTAATCAAAATTGTATATAGATTTAATGTATAGATAAAGCACGATAAAGTCTTAATAAGTTCAGAATCTAGTGATCTTTTACCATCAGGTTCTACTGAGACTATCTACACATCTTAGAGATCGGTGCTAGTTTGGAACCTCATCCTTCATACATCAATAGTAGCTCATCATATAGTTGAATAGTTGTAATCTCGATCACATCTCCATTTAAGACTGCCAATCAGTAAATCCTTAGAGAGGCCAAACCTCCATTTTTACTCTTTGATTTTTAATAATTTTGATTAGTTTTATTAAATTAATTAGGCAGAGCTTTAATTAAACACATTTATAAAAAATTAAATCAGACATCTTTAATAAAATTTCTCTATAGATTAAAACGATTAACATGATTATTATTTTAAACGCATTAAAACTTTAAAAGTTTTAATCAGCCTAATTAATTTAATAAAACTAATCAAAATTATTAAAAATCAAAGAGTAAAATGGAGGTTTGGCCTCTCAAAGGATCTACTGATTGGCTGTCTTAAATGGAGATGTGATCGAGATTACAACTATCCAACGATATGATTAGCTACTTTTGATGCATGAAGGATGAGGTTCCAAACTAGCACCGATCTCTAAGATGTGTCGACAGTCTCAATAGAACCTGATGGTAAAAGATCACTATATTCTGAACTTATTAAGACTTTATCGTGCTTCATCTATACATTAAATCTATATACAATTTTGATTAATTATTCAAACTTACTCTCAAATAGCTTAATTCGCTTTATTACTCAACTATTTATTATAGAAATCTATTAAAATGCAGGATTTATTTCAAAATGACAACAATAGAATCAGTAAAACATTTAACACTAAAATAAAACATGATAATGAAGCAATTAAAGATATAAAAAAAGTTCCATTTATAGAATCATAATAGAAATGGAATGAAGAAAAACAAAGAGAAATTGGACTAATTTTATATATTAAAAAATTATAATATTTAGAACCTTGGTAGATTCATATAATTTAGTATAAGAATGCAATTAAGGAAGCGAAAGAAAGAGTGGATAATATTATAAAAGATTAACTGGAGAAAGCGATATGAGAGTGCAAATTTGAGTTTATTAACTTAGCAAATCAATATCAAAATATCCAAAATTAATTAGACTACATTAAAAAATAAGTAAGAGAACTATCGAATTTTTTAGCTGAATAAAAAATGTCATTATCAACTAAATAATTTTAATCAAACTGCTAGTTATCCTATACGTAAGAGAGAAAAAATAATTCAGAATAACTATTAAGCTAGAAGTCATAGAATTTCTGTAGCAACCCTATGCTTTTTACACATTTGATATAACCCTCGATATGGATAATCATTTTGAAGATTTAATAAAAATAAAGTATATAGGTTTTATCAAGAGGAATATTACTATGAAAGACAAGAGTTGTCTGTAATGTATAGAGTTTGGACATTTGAGGGAAATTGTTACTAATTTTGAGGAATATGATGATATAACTTTTGAAGATATAATTAATTATTTTACTAAATAATGTTTAAGTTACCACCACATATCTAAATAAAAGATGTTATATTTCTAATTAAGCTTAAAAGTAATTCCTAGAATTGTAAAATGGAAATCCAGCTATTGAACGAAAAAAAGACAAATAAGCAGGAAATCGTTGGTTGGGGATATAGCCCAAATTCAAGAAATTTGTATATAAATAAAGATCAACTAAAAAACAGTTTGAGGATTGCAATCAAATAGATTAAAATTTATAACTCTTACAAAAATCAAATTTATATTATAGAATTGTAAGGTAATTAGAATTGAGTTAGAACTCGTGTAGAGGACAAAACTTCTTAATTAAATATTAAGGTATGAGAAAGATATATTTAATCTCAAAATAGCTATTAAAAAAATCAGGTAATACTTCAAGATTAGAGATGAAATGGGAGAAAACTTTAAGCAAATAATATATTTAAAGTTTGTATTATTATTATTAAAGCAAAAATATTTTATCATTAATTAAAGATATATACAAAAATTATTATATTCTTATAATAATTTGAATTTATTAATACATTTAAAGGTCAGAGAGTGAAGCGCACGAACAAAGAGCAGGTTTCTATTGGTGATGGTGCAAATGATGTTAATATGATTACTGCTGCACATATTGAGTTTGACTCATTCAGTCGCTGTAGTTGGCCGTTCTGCTGAAACACACTGGCACTTTTAGCTGGTATCACCACTGTACCTGTCTCAACCGGAACTAAAAAAGAAATGGGTAAGTAAAATAATTTAAAAAAAGATATATTTACTTTGCCATATTTAATAATTTTGGCACCCATATATAATATGACCTTTAAATGTATTAATGATTACCTTGAGTTTGAGTTATTATATATTAGAGATCACATTTTATTATTAATCTCTAATTTTAATTTCTCTATAATCTAATCTAATTTGATTTTTTTTATTTATTAATATTCTAAATTATTAAAGTAATTTAATTATTAATTTCCAAAAATAATAATTTAATTATTTTTATTATTGACACATCATTTTTATTAGGTTCTTAGAATATATAGACCAGATCATTGATAAATTTAAAAAGACAATTGACTCTTTTGATTCAAAATATAATATAATTTTATACAAAAGTTAAGTATGGTTTGTATTTATAAGGCAAGAAAGAGGTTTGTGAATATAGGTGAGATTTTAAATATATAAAAAAGAATGATACATACATTCAATAATTTATTGAAGCTACAAATTATAGAAAAAAGGAAGTCACTGTAAAAATTAAAAATAGTTCCCTTTGGATTCGTAATTTTTGTATGTTTTCAAAATAGACAATGGCTAATGCTGCTAATGTGTAAAGCTAAAATGAGCCATAGAATTTACTAAATAAAAAAGGCTGATTGTGATAGATACATTCATGAGTTAGTTTCTTTATTTGAGCTACAAAGTGGCATCAATTCAAAAGCTAATTTTAAAACAAGCAAATTTAAGTTTAATCACACTAGGAATATTTTAGACGAGATGCTTTAAAAGGAATATGATTTATAATGCTGATTCATCTCTACTAAATTTTAAAGTTATCATTCGTTGGTAATGTCACCAATTTTTTATTTTGGAATGTAAAGTAAAAATATAATGTGATTATATCTTTAGTAAAGTATGAAAAATTACCAAAGTTCAAGATTGCTAAATATTGATACTCCGTAATGTTAATCATAGGCTGTAAGAAAACTTTTAAAATAATTATTATATAGATTATCTGCTTATTGAATAACGTTTAGAAATAGCTCTAACTTTTATGATTGTTGTTAATGTTATAATTATACAATTTTGTTAAAATGTAATCGCTAATACATTATAATTCAATATAAACACTATGAACCTAGGTTTTTATCAATACTTCCAGTTATTCAAATATAGTCATGAGGACCCTCCAAGTAAAAACTTTAATTTCAAATTCGTTATTTATGGTAAAATCATCTTGGTAGCATAAAGTAGGATGTAATAAATACAAGAATGAATTTATAAAATTAATGTTTTCAAGGTATACTTTGAATATTTTTCAGTTCCAAGTTTTGTTGTGTATCTAGATTCTGTTAATTTTAAAGTATAAATTACTCTGATAAAGTAAACATCAAGATAAAAAAGTTTATGATTACTTTGATGTATTGTACTACTATTTAGAAATAAGTGTAGACTCTAGTTGTTGCATAGATTTCCCTATAAATAATTAAAAATCTTATAATTTACTTATCTAAGTAAAATAAATAAGGCACACCAACAAACACGAACTGTTCAAACACAATTGCTAAAGTGAATCCAATCCTAAAATGAAAGCATTTAAAAATGAACTTTTTAATGAAAAATTATCTAGAATAAAAATATTTATCATCATTAAAAATGCGATTACATTTTAGTCCAGAATTATAAGAATTATGATTTATTATTAGAAATAGATTGATTAATATTTAATGTTAATTTTTTCGTAATTATTCTTTCTAATCAAAGGCAAGTGGAGAATGTGTATTTTCACTAAAAATGTAAGCTACATAAATTATATCAATAAATTATTTTTTAGTGGACCTACCTGTTCGGGCCTGATGTGTCAACAGATTGGTGCTTCGCAGGTGATTCAGTGAGGGGGCATAAATACTGTTAATGATTATGTCGAAGGAAATTATACATTTTTTTGTTGATGATTTAAATAATCTTTTTAATATTAAAGTATTCTAATTAATGCTAATTAATATCTACAATCTTAAATTTTTCAGATTATTTTGCATAAATGCTCAAATGAGAATACAACATAGAATAAAACCAAAAACATAGTTGTTCTGACCGAGACCCCCCCTCCTACCCCGTCCTCCCCCCCAACGCTTACCTCCCCCAACGTTTGACCTCCCCCCCTCCCCCCAACGCTTTTATATGAATTTTTTTATAGCATATTCAAATCTTTTGCTATTTAGATAAATAATTTTTTCTAAAAGTTTTAATTCTAGATATGAATAAATATATATTGACAATTAATTTCTTATTGTGTTAATTTACATTCCAACATGCTTTTTACATTAAAAAATGATAAAATTTTTAACTTTTCCAAATTTTTAAAAAAATATTATTTCCATTTTTTCCAAGATCTAATACGCGTCCGTCGAATTTTTTTTCGTACATGTCCCCACAGGAAAATACATTAAAATTAATTTAATTTGACTCTAATTTTTAAATTTCTCTTTACCAATTGGCTCAAGCTAAAATTTTATTTTATAATTTCTTAATTCATTAAATACTTGACACAAAACAAAATAATAATACCAATATCATGAAGATTTTAATTTTTATTTATTAATTTCTATTTATATTTCCGAATACGATTCTTAATTAAATATAAATAATTTTATAATTGTAAATCTAAATTAAAATTAAAATAAGTTATCATTTCAACTATGAAATTTGTAGATTTGCTTAATTAGTTATTATTTTTTAAATTTTAATTTAGATTTACAATTATAAAATTATTTATATTTAATTAAGAATCGTATTCGGAAATATAAATAGAAATAATAAATAAAAATTAAAATCTTCATGATATTGGTATTATTATTTTGTTTTGTGTCAAGTATTTAATTAATAAGAAATTATAAAATAAAATTTTAGCTTGAGCCAATTGGTAAAGAGAAATTTAAAAATTAGAGTCAAATTAAATTAATTCTAATGTATTTCCTGTGGGGACATGTAAGAAAAAAAATTCGACGGACGCGTATTAGATCTTGGAAAAAATGGAAATAATATTTTTTTAAAATTTGGAAAAGTTAAAAATTTTATCATTTTTTATCTATAAAAAGAATGTGAGTTTACAAATGATGTTATTATATTGATATTATATTAAACCAACTATGAGGTTATATATTTTCATTTACAATAGGATTTTTCATAATATAGTTGTTAGTTGATACAATAAAAATTCATCTAAAAGCGTTGGGGGGAGGTAGGCGTTGGGGAGGGGGGAGGTAAGCGTTGGGGGGGGGGGGGTAGGTGGGGGGGTCTCGTCAGAACACATAGTAAATTTGGCATCTGAATAAAAGCTATTGATTCATATAGTTTCTTATCTTTTCCAAAGTATCAATTAAAAATGGGTTAATTTTTATAAAGGGCGAGAGAGAGAGTATTAAGATCCCATTTTCAACTTTGTTTATGGTATCTTTATATTGTACTTACCGTAGTTTTTAATAACATAAATCAAAGTCACAATCACTATTAATCTCACAATTCCTTTAAATAATGGGATGCCCCCCACATACCTGGAATTTTTTTAAATTCCAGTTTTAAATTTGAATTCCAGATCTGGAAAAAAAATTCCAGTTTTAAATCTGGAATCAAAAAAAAAATTATTTATTCCAGATTTAGATCTGGAATTCCAGATATAAATCTGGAATTTTTTTTCCAGATCTGGAACCTCATTCAAATAATTTTTATTTTTTTCAAAAAAAAATATATTTTTTTCCAATTAATATTTATCAATAAAATTTATAAATTTTTATATTTCCAATTATAATTTATTTTAAGAAAAAAACTCTTAAATATATCTTCTATATATAAATAATTAAATCTATTATTCTTGATGAAATAGTAGATTTGCAATTTATGAATCTTCAAAATTTTGCATATTTTAACAGGTGCTATTATAAAAATAAAATTTTTTTTCTAAAAACATTCCTACCCTTTATTTTATAATATTTTTTTATATAATAATTATCAGTTGTTTTTTTTAAATCTTTTATAAATAACTTTGACATAGTAATAGAATTGTATAAAACCCCATTTATTAAAGACTGTTTAAATTTTAATGGTATATAATAAAGAAATACACATTTATAATTTATTAATTATATATTTTAGCGATCTAATCCAAAAAATTAACTCTTTTTCTGTAATCAGTAATAGTTTGTATATAATTTTTACCTCCTATTAATAACTTTGTAATGTATTGTATTTATTTTAAAAATAATCCTTATATTTGAAAATTAAATTATAGTTATTTGACTTTTTCATTGACGATTTTAATTATGAAGAATTTCATATTTTTAAATCTGGATTTTAGAGAATATTTCAACAATAATGGCAATGTAATAGTTTAAATTCATAGACTTATAAAGGGTGATTGAAATTGTTAGTTACCCTTTATTAAGTAAAATTATGTTATATAAATGTTATTTTTGTTACTTTATCATATGGGTACATATACTTGCATTAGTCTTGGATCAGTGCGTTCAAGTTCAGATAAAATTATTATAATATATGATTAATTATATTGTTTAAACTATTTGACTATATCTAATATTAAGTAAAATAAATCTTTAATTAATCATTATAATAAAGATCTTACTTTTTAATTTTTATAAGTATATTTTTTAAAATATATTTTCTTATCTAAAGATAGTTCTAGTATGTTTGATAATCTATACATTCATTAATTTTTTAGTTTGACTCCATGTTGATTTTTAAAATAATTTAATATATAGTTAATATTTTAATCTAATTTACATGTGTAATCAAATTTCCAAAATTAGTTTACACTAAAATTCATCATTTATTATTAGAGGGTCTATGTTAATTTTGACAATTCTATTCAGAATTATAAGTTTACCAAAGTGCAATGTTAAGCACACTAATCATTAAATATATTAATTTATCATCTACTAATTTTAATTTAGAATATTTTTCTTATAGTACTAAGAATTCCTTATAAAAATTATTAATTATATCAAGATTTAAGTATATTCTATCTATGTTTGAATCCTTAATTATACTATATATAAAGATAGTTTAACTAAAATTTGAGATTTGGTTACATATTGAATTTCAATTAAAATGCTAAATATATATTAATAAAACACTCAAACTTGCAGTAAAAGTCTTTAGACTTTTTAACCATCACTAATTGCATTTGAATGTCAAAAGTAACTTTTTTATTAAAATGTATTTTTTAAAAATGATATATTTTTTATATTAATATTTGAATTATATTTTCAATTAATTTTCATTTATTAAAAAGACTTATTATCTTATAAATCATAATTTTATATTTAAAATTAATTTTTTAAATAATAATATTGTAGGAATACATTCGAATTTCAGAAATTATAATTAAATAAATTTAATTAAAATCGAATTAGTGGCAGTTAAAGTTGGCCAATTTAAACGATCTTAGGCTTGTTTGATAGAGAATTAAAAAATAGCTGGACTTTAGTATTGGTGGTACTATTTTATCGCATCCCTGGAGCGAGATAACTCTACTTTAATTAAACCCTCTAAATTCATTAAATTATACCTCCACATTAAAGTCGAGTTATCTCGCTATGTCGATAAGATAAATTAGTACCGCCATTAGCAGAGTCCAGCTAATTTTGAATTTTCTATCGATTGAGCCCAAGATCGTTTAAATTGGCCAACTTTAACTGCCTCTAATTTGATTTTTTATTTATTTATTTAATTAATTTTCCAAATTCGAATGTATTCCTACAGTATTACAAATTGAAAGTAATATTAAGATAAAAAATACCTACTCAGTTGAAAATTTTTTCAAAAAATATTATAATTTAGAATAATCTAATTAAAAATTTAAAAAATAAAAAAATGTCAAAATTTATTAATGATTTTTATTAAAAAAATTTAAAGCAAATTTCATAGTTGTGTCTGATATATACTAGTTTTAAATCTGAAGTTTCAGATTTAAATCTGGAATTCCAGTTTTAAATCTGGAACATTTTTCTCAGATCTGGAATTCCAGTTTTAAAAAAAAGTTCCAGATTTAAAACTGGAATTCCAGTTTTAAACTGGAATTCAAATTTAAAACTGGAATTAAAAAAAATTCCAGGTATGTGGGGGGCATCCAAATAATGACTATACTTTGGTCGAGTCTTCATTTATTAATTCAAGCATTGATTTTATCTCAACATACTAATTTAACGCGTATTTATATGTGCAACTCCCTTGAGAGCGAGAAAACTGCGTAAATCCCAGAATCCAATTTATTTCTTTAGCATTTATAACTAATTAAATTAGTGTAGTAGTTTATAATTATCGATTACTTTTTATTATATTTATTTGTTAATTAGAGAGTATCATTGGTAATGCAATTAGTTCGACTAAAAATAAAAATCATTTCTCAATACGTGAATACTAATCTCTTACTAATAATTAAATTATTTTATATTTTTTTAGAGAATATCAATATTCTCTAAAAAACTTTTATTATAAATTTCAATTTTTTATCTCATTAAACCAAAAATATGATTGATTGAAATAACCTTATTATAGATATAATTTATGTAGTTGAAATTTCATGAGTGATTTATAATTGCAGATAGAAATAAAGAAGCATTTAGAGCGTAAAAATTATTTTAAAAATATAATTACTTAACTGTAAGTAACGTTAATCCTCGATTTAGGATTAAATACTATTGGTATTATTAGATAATATAATAAAAGATTAACTATGCTATATTGATAAAAAATATTCACAGATAAATTAATTCATTAAAATAAAAATTACACGAACTTGAAAAGTGGAAGAAATTTTAATCATTATTCATTATTAAAAATAAAAGTGTTCTACTTGAAAATTATATATTCATTCCTCAGAAATAATTAATTTCTATCCTTTTATATGATTAAAATAAATTTTAATTGCAATTTTTCCTTGAAAGAATCTCCAACCTTGGTTGGTCTATCCATATCAAAATTTTCTATCTCATATGTGAAAATATCTGATTTGCCTTTGTTTTGAGTTATCCTATTATTAAATAAGTCTAATTATATATTCAGTAGATATTCTTTTCAAAATAATTCTAGGGTAAATAAAAGTTTCTTGTTTCTAAGTTTATATTATGGTTATTGATTATCATTAATGGGTGTGGAAATTTTTATAAAGTATTTAACTCTAGAAATTTACATACTTACAGAAATCAGACATTAATATAATTTTAATGAATAATTTTGTTTGATACTATATTTAATTTGCATCTTATTGTTTGGAATTTTATTAGGTCTAATTTAGGTTTGTATCAAATTACATTTTTGATTTTATCTAATTTAGTCTGAATGAAGAAACATAAGAATCTTTAAAACAAGTGCATTTTATTAAACATTTAGGCCCTGATAATATCAAATTTATAGAATGCATCCTAATTTAAAATATTGTCGTCGACCCCAAATATTAAAGTAAATTCACTACTTACATATATATAGGTTAATCATAACATCAAATAAAGTTTATAAATAATATATCATAGTATACAAATAAAACGACACAGTAAAAATAGGAAGAAAATTAGATTACAAATTAAAAAGATGTCTTTATTATATATGTCCATAAATTCACATAATTTGTTAATTACATATCTTTCAATGTTGAATACAAAATATTACTGCTATTATTATAAAGCATTTAAATTCCAAAAGCTTTGAAGAGACTGTGCTCTATATTTTCCTAATCTTGTTATGCCTCTTTTCATAAATTAAGAATCTAGAAAGATAAGTATTTATTGGATCAAATTATAATATTTTATTAGGGAAGTGTATTGCTTAGTTTGTATAAGAATCATTTTAAATATCTTTTGATAAATAAACATAAATAAGAGTTTAAGATTTTTTAGAAATCAATTGTGCTATGAAAAATTTAGAATGCTACATTTATTAGGGATAAATAATGACAAGGAATAAATATATATGTAGCCATCCCAGCAATCTATTGTTTAATATTAAGTTCATAATTGTACTATAAAAAAATAATAAAACAATATCAATAAGTTTTAACAATTAATATTTCAAAGTCTCTCGAGTCCAATATATTCTTTTATTAATCCTTATTGTTGCTTTATTTAAATCAAAGGGTTGTAATTATAATAGATCTTCTCGATAATTTATCATTATTGACACTGCCATTCGCTTGAAATATTAGTTGATTAATCTAGCAATTTTGGGCTGGATATTATTCTTTATTTTAATATAAATACTATTTAGGAAACCTTACATATAATATATTTAATTTTAATTCTTCCCAGCTTCTTAAAATTAAAATTATTGAAGGCAGATCTATTATCAATCGAAGATTATTAAAAACTAGAGAAACTGGAAATAATTCAAAAACTTATATTTTAGTTTGATATTCTAATTTTAATTATACTTTACTTTATAGAGTTGAATACATTTTATCTTTTATTAGATTCTTAATTGAAATGGTTATACATTAATATATTAATTAAAAAATCATTTATTTTATGCTTCGCTTCAATCAATAATATAAATTTGTTCTCTTAATTTTCCAAGCTCTCTTTTAATTAATGAGAGTAACCTTTGGATTCTTTTTTATATATTTATGAATGTTATTGAAATTTATTCTTCTTTGATTAAGTGAAGGACCACCAAGCCGATTGATTTTTTAGATTATCGCATTTTGTATTCATTTATTATAAATGGTTGATATAAATCCATAATGGCAGCTTGGTCTATCCTTGGGTTTATAATAGAGAAACTTTTCTACTAAATTAATTCCCTAGTCAGAAGCATTCTTTAATTTTTATTTGAAGTTTCTCTTCTAGTTGCCTTGCTAAATGGACATACCTCTCTTTGAAAGTTAGTTTATACCCTTCTAAAATATAGGAAAATGCCTTCAAGATCGAAGAAACATGTTGAACTTGAGATCTCTATTATAAAATATTTTATTGATATTTAAGAGGTAACTCTTAATAAAATTAATTAATTGGGCATATGAGGATGCAAGAAAGAAATCGAAAGTAAATCCATGGGAAAGAGGAAGTCGAACTGAAATATTTGAAATATTGGAATGTAGGTTTTTTGTATTCTTAAATCTTTTTTAAGGATTCTTAGGATTGACCTTAAATTATTTTTAAAAAAATAAATTTGATATCTTTCTCATAATTTGGCTTGAATTGATCAATGTGATAAGGATTTCAATTTCAATATAATCACAACGCTTAATGTAGCTCACTTGCGAGCTCTATTTTAATTTGCTGTTTGCTTGATTTCTCAATCTTTCTGATATTTTTAAGCACGTTTTTCATTATATTCTGTGTGATTAATTTATAAGCTTACACTATTTAAATCAAGATTATTATCACTTTGAACTATAGGATGATTCAAAGATTCCTTCATTCTTTATTTAAGCTATTCTTATTAACTCTATATGTTTGCTTGCTTAGATAAGGGGACTTAGTTACTATGATTATTATAATTAATTTGTGAGTGTTACCATGACTCTAAGAAACTGCCTAGTGAATATGTGATATTGCTTTGCCTATCATTTTATTAATAGAATATTTTATAGCTTTAATTATACATATATCAGTAAAGTTTACATAATTTATAAATAAACTGTTTTATTGAAAAATTTATTCTTGTAAAATAATAGCTATAATTATTCATCAAACTATAAAAAATAATAATAAAATATACTATAAATATGGAGGAATTAAAGTTTCTTTAGGAAAATATGAAGATAATATAGTACTTTGTTTACAAATATGTTGAATTTATTTTGAATAATTTTGAATTTTATACACACCATATAGTAATATAACGTCAAGATAATAATTGCATGTATAATATTATACTAATCCTTGAAATGACACTTATTTAGCAATAATTTTTGGAATATTAAAAAACTTAAAAATGACAGGGATGGCGTTCCCAACAATGGTGGGGCTAAAAGATTTTTTCATAAGATTTTCAGAGGTAGCCGAGCTTTGGTTATAGCTATGTGTCTGATCTCGGTAAAACCGGACTGATCAAATCTTGACTTATTAGGTTAGGAGATACTGAGATGAGTATATTTTTACGGAGTTTTTTGTGGATTCTAATCAAGGAATCACTGTTGCAACGTCACTCACCCAGGAATACTTCACATGGATTTACTAATGTTTATATAAATCATAAACCTAATAGTTACATATAATGATGACTTATATAAATAGAATCATTAGAATTAATTTTGAGAAAAATTTGGAATTTAAAATATCAAAATCCATTTATTATGTGATTTTATAAACTGCTGATCATTTAATTTGACGAAGGGATAAAATTTGAGTCTCCATCAATCAAAACTTATAAAAGTCCTTTAAAATTTAACATAGTGCCTGAATCAAGCAGCTCTTTTGCAAGCTGAGATACACATCAGGTTATCTGTGACCTCTTAAAATTTGTCTCCAGCTAACTGATGTAAAATCATAACAAGGAGAGAGTAGTTATCTCTCCAAATCTCTGCCTTTATCATCCCCATACAGTTGGATCTATTAATATAGGGACTTGAAATCGTGTCATTTAAAAATGTTTTTAGGCTCCTAAAACTTGGGCTCTTGAAAAGTTGCTGATCGTGCTATATGAAGTGTCATCGAGATTGATTTTGATGTTCTAGGGCTTTAAATAGAGATGAACAAAATTTTATTCATGGAGATTGGCTATTGCTATGGCCGCACTAACTATGCATCTCCATGTAACAACTCTACGATACTTCAGATTTAATAAATCTCTCAAGTTGAAATAATACTCCTTAAGCCAAATGAGCAAATAAGTTGGGCTAAACTAAATCTTGGTAATGTGGTCTAGTTGCTAATTTTTATTGTTTCTCGAAATTGAGTAGCCAATTAACGTCTGCTTAAACTCTGTCTCGGTAGAGTGCATCTTTTTCAATGTTGCTATTTGATGTCTAGCTAAGTGGTTATATGTGAGTACAAGTCTCATTTAAATCAACTCAGCAATTGACTCAATTTAATAACCATTCTATTAAGTTTTTTATTAGATAATTTCTACAAAGTTTTAATAACTCTTTGAGATTATTTTATTTTGTAGTAAATTGGAAATGATGTTGTTTAATTAAGTGTCCAATTAATTTAGTTCAGAGTTACCCTTTTGTGAATCATCGCTAATAGAGTTCTTGAATGAGTGTTCCTGCTATTTAAGTTCCTCATTTTCATTAAGTGCTTCTGAATGATCTGATTGTAGTCTTCTATAAGACCTTGTTTTCTTTTTCTTAAGATCCAAAGTATTCAATTATACAACCCTAAAAATAAAAATTTAACAAATAAAAGTTTTGTTATTTACAAACGGAGGATACCCTGATTTGTAAAGTTCAGCTTTCGAATGATTAATTAGGTGCTTTTTTAGTAATTTAATCGGGTATCTACCATTAAACTATATTTTACAAACTTTGCATTAATACCCGTCCTTGATTTAAATGAGCGAACTTTCCCGACTTCCTAGAATGAGTTTTGATGTGCCTCGTAAATTATTTTTTGTAAAGTCTTTGCCAAAAATAGTGCATGTATAGGATCTTTAAGATTTACTATTTCCAGGCTAACATCTGTTGTTACTCAATTAAGACTTGATTATCTTCGAATTGTTAATATTTTCTATGAAAATAATGTTAATTTTATCATACATACCATTTTCTACTCTAGAGCTTTAAATTTCGACAACTGAAGATGAGAATTCGTCATCTGAATTGACACTGCTTAAGGATGACATACTGTAAGCGATTCCTTTTATTCTGTCTTCCATTTACTATTAAGTAACTTAGTTTAAAAATTAATACAGTCATAATTTTATTTTAAGTATTAGACTCTATTATTAAACACAATTTTCAAACTTATTATTAAATTTAGTATAAGGTACCTGAATTTATAAATATAATTACAAATTCATGAAATAAATACTAACTTTGAAACCCCATAAACCAAGAGTTAAATCTAAAATTCAAAGATTAGGGGCCCCAAGAGTGGCACCCAATGGCCCTTTTTGGATACAAAATCTTGATAAAAAAGGGTTTTAGGTAAATTTACATTCCAAGTTTATTACTTCAAAGATTCAATCTCAATCTGAGATTTTAAACCTAAACCAAAATACAGTAAATCTTTAGAGAATTTAAACAAATTACAATTGTTGCAGATAGATTATGAGAATCAATAAGATGATTCCATTAGGCAAAGTATCTCAATTTTTATTGGAAATGTGAAACTTAAATTTAAGTTTCCAAATCTATTAGTTATTAATAAATAGTAAAATGGAAAGTTCCTAAGCTATATAAAGTAATAGTCAAATCAGCACATAGATCCCTTTAGATAACTGGAAGGTAACTTAGCAGCAAAGCAGACTGGTACAATTATTTCAAATTCCAGTGTAATAATCAAAGCTTCAACTTATTATAGGCAATATGTTCATGCTTCCCTATAAACAATGCACAATGAGATTTATAAGAGATGTCCTCTGGGACTAAAATATTGATTAAGTCAAATTAGATAATGTGGATAAATTTCCCCTATTTCCCTGAATTAGGCTTGAAACGTATATGGCAGGAAGTTAAAGTTGATGAGGAATTAAAAAGGCACTTAAATATTTACGAGGATGGCGATGGCCTACCTGTCTGAAATTATTTCTTTGGCATTCTTGGGACTCTAAGGAATGAGTATTTGTAAAAGATGGTTCAAAATTAATAATAAATAAGGGTTTGAGGGACACAAATATAAGGGGACCAAAATTCAATTCTCATAAGCAATGACTTTTTGGAATTGCTCTAAAAAAATCAAACTATTTATAGTAAGATAAGAATTTCTTTCATTATCTTCTATAGAGAAAAAAGGCAGAGCACTATCACTTTTTAATTAAGGAACTTAAGTAAGAAGAGTCACAAAGAAAGGAAAATTGAATGAAATGACATTTTCATACTCTGATTATATCAACAATGTAAATAATAATTAAGAAGAACGTAAAGAAGGTACTGCAGCAAGGAACATAAATTAGACTCCTAAAAAGCAAAAGTTTTTAATATTTGAAGTTTGTTCATAATTACTTAGCATAAGATTTTAACTTATTCACTCTTCTTTTAAAAGTGCAACTTAACTCTGTATTTTATTCATATGCCTTATTTATGTTTTAAGGCAGTCAATTTATTTTATAATTGAAATTGAGTTCCTTACTATTTAATAATGAGCTCGTAAAGTTAAAGTTCCTTTAAATTATGTCCCTTTATAGGCAAGTTTGACTCTCTAAAAAATTTCTTCTATACAGTTATACTCAGATGAGTAAGGTGAATTGAATAAATGCTTCCATTTGTTAGCTTCTATTTATTGCTTAAATTCTCTATTATGGTGAGCTCTAAAATTATCCATAAAAATGAAAACTTATTTACCCTTAAATTGATTTTCAATTAATTCAAGTCCCAAAATTAAATCAGGTATTTTTTTCGACTTTTCTTTTATGATAAATCCTATAAGACCATGTTGCCCAGTTATGAAAACTAAAGCTGCTAGAGTTTATATGTTAATGCCTTCTTTTTAAAAAACTTAATTTTAATATGGGGAGGCCATGGTCTTATTTTTAAATTATGAGGCTTGAAGATAGTTTCATCCAAATATATTATCACTTCCTTGTTCTAGTAAGCTTAATTAAGTAAATGGTAATTCTGTAGTTAAATAGCTTTTATTTGAGAGTTTTTAGAATATGAAAGTCTATTGATGATTTAACATTCTTATACTTAACCCAATTGATAGGTACAGTTTTCAAAGACTAGAAGTAGATATTCTTTAATCTGGGAATTAACGATGAAAAATTTTGGCACTATCAGCGAATGAATATAATTTTAGTTCCATTAAAGTATTTTGATGACCAAATAGTTTTAGTGCTCAAGAGTTAAATTTAAGGTCCTTTTTATTTAATTTCTATTTTTTTCCGACTAGTTATTATTTCCAATGCATATTTTTCGAATCATATTTTAGTTAAATCCAAATATTTTTTTGTAAGTTAAATAAGTTATTGTTGCTTTTTATGGGTCTTAATTTCCAAATCTAAGATAAATTATTAAAGCTTTGGTTTGCTCACTAATAGAACAATATTTATGTTTTTTCATTTTTATTTATAATCAATAATTCTCAAATTTTACTGAAAATAATTTTTATTAATCTATTCTATTTATATACTTATAATGAATAAATAATGAAAATATTAAAAAATGGATTGGACCAGTGATGATTAAAAACTATAAGCTAAAGTAGAGTAATTTTAGGTTTATGGAAGACCGATATAGGATGTTGTGGGAATGCATCATAAGGGCATAGAGTTTTGTAAATGAACAAAATTTGAATCTGTTATTTTTCTTATGCTATATCGTTTATATTTTAGGCACATTTTCTCTAAACATATAATGTTAAATGGCTTTATAGTAATTAATTGAACACTATAAAAACCTGTAGGACACAGAGGGTTCAGTAAATACCAAAATGAATCTAGATTATGTGAAAGAGATGTCTCCAAAGAAATCCAATAAAAAATAAGATTTACTGTGACACTCAACAATAGAGAGAGTAACCGATGCCATAACCTAGAATAGGAATTCTGATGGTACTGATAATACTAAGGATTAAATTAAGAAGCAGACAATCAATGATACGATATTGAATTCTATTTAGTATAATCTAATTTTGCCGCATTAAAATATCAAAATGAGAAGTTGATTAATTTGCATGCTACTATATACTCATAAAAATGCTATATATTATATATATATATATATATTTAAACATTTTATGATAAATACATACCAATAAACTGTTTATAACGTTTATACATATTTATATACAATTCTTTTCATGATCCAACCATAGGCATTAATCGAATTTCAATGTCAGATTAATCGCGTAGATATAAAAATAACATTTTTTATCGTTTTACATTAAAATACTTATTAATAATAATAACGATCACAGTAGAGAAGAGTTTTTAAATATTAACCAATCTAATGCAGAACGAGCATGAACCAATTAAAATACGAAGTCAAAAGATCCATACTCAACCACGTCAAGAAGCAGGTTGAGGACGGCTTCCTAAAACTTAGTCAAATAATTAAGATAAGAGAATAAGGATTACAACAATAAATGCTAGAACTACGTTATTATGGCTTAATACAATGCAATTTAGTACTCTATTATTATTGATAACTTTATTAATTTATATTTTAAAGATCTCGACTTGATTTTTGCTTTTATAAATATGATATCTATTAAATTACTCTGAGCTCATTTTACATTTTATTAATTCATCAGTGGGTTTAATATATAACTTAGAATCGTGTAATTGCTTAGAATATAAACAAAGAATATAGAAAAATATGCAGTATATCACAAATATGATAATTATAATAATAATAATAATAATAATAATAATAATAATAATAATAATAATAATAATAATAATAAAGACTTTTTACCCTTTTTAATTTTAAATGTACTTTTATTTTTAATAATTGCACATAAAGCAGCTTAGACTGTTTCAATGCATGCACCAAGAGTAGTAACTTTCCCATAAAACTATCTCATTAACTCCAGTAGCTCTCAAATGCATCATCAAATTAGATTCTTCGCTCACCTAAGCATAGCTTTAATAATGAACCTTTAGATTAAATGCACTTAATTAATTGTATTGCTAGTAAAAATTGAATAATCTCACCTTACTCTACTGAAGATAAATCAAGCTTTCTTAATTTAAATTTAGTTCAATTGCAAGTGAGCATAAGATAGATAATGCATATATATTATAATTTAAGCTGGTGTGTATGATTTTTTATACAAGCAAGAGGGCTTTCTTTTCGCAAATAAAAAAGACTAATAGAAATCAACAAAACACTATTTTAAATGGTGGAGACAATACACTCCTTTAAACCATTTTTATTTTAAATTAAACTTACATGATTTAATTATTATTAGTTAGTTAGTTATTAACTTTACAAACAATAGTCTCTACAATCCTAACGCTTATAATAACTTCTCCAACTTTGATAAAACTTAATCAATCTTCCAACTTCCTTAAGTAAGAAACTCTATTCTGATATCTAAAGAGAAACAGGAAAAAATGTAAAACTATTTGGAGTAGTAGTACCAAAGCTCCTATCAAATTAAGAAGAGAAAGAACACTATTCATTCTCAAAATAAGAATTAGAAAATTGACTAATGGATGTGGGTTAGCTTCACAGAGAGCTCATTCTATATTATGTACTTCAGGAATAGTACAATTAATTATTGAAAGACTCGAGGAAATAATCAGTAGAATTTATGGCATTATAATTTTACATATTTCATCACTTTGTTGTTATTTATATACAATTATCAAATAAAAAGATATATTATTTATATTAAATTAACAGTATTCCTTAAGAATGTATAGAATAAGAAGCATCTAAGATTTGCAAATGATACTCGAGATTACGATGACTCTAGTTTCGGGTTGGACATGCTATTTCTAGATGAACTTGGCAGAGAGAATGGAGCCATGCGTGGAACAGCTTAAGGTTTCAAAAACATTAGAAAAAAATTGGAATCACACCTTTTGGGTTGAAATAGCAAAAAGTTAATAATCCTCAGAATATTAAACTTAAACTTAGTTCTCTTTTACAAATATTTTATAGGAAGTTATTTACTTTATATTTAGTTAAATGTATTGACGAAAAAAGTGTTTATATGCAAATAACCAGAAACAAATCTCAATTCTGCTTAAAATTATTAATTGTTAAAATGAATAAATATCTTTATATTTTATAAAAATATAAGATTATTAACTAAAGTTAGATTGAGGGAATTTCATGTGATATGCTGGTGAGTTGCAAAGCTGTAGTAAACAAAAATAAATTCACAGGAAAAATGCTTAAGAATGGAGAAAGGATACTCACAGTAGGTGAATGGAAAGACTAATATTTAGATTTATTAATAATTATTGATGGCTTTTTGATTTATTTAATGTTAAATTTTAAATAGTAATTATCAAATTATTTTTAATAAGTAAATTAATAGAAAAATATAGAATTATATCAAATATGTGTTTTATTTAAGTAAAGTAATTACAAGTTTTTCATTTATAAAAAACAACAGTCTATTGTCCTGTTCCCAGATTGGGTTTTTCTTTACAATTACTGAGTTTATATGCGATAAAGAGAAATTTTTGCCAATTTGGCTTGGAGGAGGCGTTATTAAAAGCTTAGTAATTTTTTTATTGTGAAAATTTGGTATTTTGTTTAGTCTTTATCAGTATATTATTATTAATTGTCCTTTTATCTTTGAGCTATAACATGCTCTAGCATTAGTCTATTTCTCTAAACAAAATCGTGCTTTATTCCAGGCCTCTGACGCTGATTTATAGAGGACTTTGTTCTTATCAAATGCAATGTTTTTTTTTCCAACTTGTTGAGTTTTTAACTTGTCATAATTAATTAATTTCTATCTCTCATGCTCGAGATCTTTGCTTAGTCTAGGGTTATCTATTAAAATAACTGATTAATTCATTAAAATTCCAATAAATAGACATCCATTTAGAAGGAGCTCATATATATATTAATTGAATAATGATAATTTTTTGTAAGAATGAAGTATAATATTGATACCTGTCTTTATTTAAACTATCCTACTATTTATGATCTTCAAATCGTATTCTGCAATTGAAACATACTAATTGGTGAAACCTTTCCCTCTAGACTGTACTTTTCTCCTTTGTTAATTGGCTTTATTTATTACATTTTATATACTTTTATCTCAGCACAAAATTTATATAGAGAAACACTAAACATATACTTTAAGCAAATTTAATTAATTATTAATTACCTTTAGCACTAAGTAAAATACTTACATAATATGATTATTAATAAGAATCTTATCCAATGCCAAATTTAGATACGAATGGGAATTCCCTCATTATATATGCTTGGGTCGCTTGAGGTTGAGTAATTTATTTATTTAGCTTTAAATATGTATGCAAGCGATTTGCATTTTCACAAGACTTTTGTTCTTTTCTCATTTGCTTTCTCAAAGATTAAAATTAATTACATTTTTACGAACTAGGTCTATAGTTATCTTATTAAAGTAATTATATTATATAAAATACTTACAATATATTATTTACAATAGATTTAAGTGAGATTAGCAGAATTTTTATCAGGTGATTCATAGCAATTATTCATAAACACATCAGATGCATCACAGTGTTTGTACCTTGGGCTTTCAAACTTGATTCTCTAAGAGTTTTACTTTGTCGTCGTATGACTCTATATTTCATCCATTTAATGTCTACTAAAAAAATCAATAAGTTTACAAATAAATTATTCAAAATAATTCATATTAGAAATTAAAATAAATTCGTTTTATTTCAATAAAAGCTATTATGCTCCACTTTTTACAAAATGGCTTAGAAGTCTTTTAAAGGAGCTATAGGATCTCAGAGAATATATATTCATTCTTCAAAAATCCATTAATTGTCTGTAATATAGAATATTTGGGATATATCTTATGTAAATCTATCTATATTACTTAAGATTGTTGCTCCTCTAGTTTGTCTTATAATCAAAAATATTCAATATATTTAAAAGAAAGATTAGTTTCTAAATCCATTTTAATTGAATATATTAAATATGATTTTTATTGATTTATAATCGAAATACTTAGAATATTCTTGAACACTATGATAAAAAATTTTGACTATAAATTTCCTCAATCCGCCGACTATTTCAGTCTGCTTATAATTACTGTTTAATAGATTTTATAGCTCCCATTTTAATTGCTGCAAAGTATTCTTGAATCCTTTGGCTTAAGATGCATAATAAAAATATTAAATTCCTACACAAAATGGAAAATTAGCTCAAATTTTCGTTATATCATTTCAATATATTTTAGCATTATATAGAGCTATTTGATCACATATTAAAGGATTATTAAAGTGTTTATGTGCTTCAGCATCTCTTGGGTTAATCTCTTGCTAAGATATTTTGTGTAATCTCGATAGAATCACATATCAATGTTTCCATTTTGTAGTTTAAGCTAAGCTATTTTTTTAGTTTACTAATTATTAAATTGATGGTTAATAATATAAGATTTAAAAAAATTATTAATGTTTGAATATTTGATTTGTGCATTCAAAATACTAATTATTATTGAAATTCTTGTGAGCTGGAGGAAAAATTTATGTTATATATACAATTATTTAAAGAGTAAACTCATATTTATTTATCATATTCAAGATTTAATCAAACCATCATTTATAATGTTGCATATATCATAGTGAATGATGCATCAATCGTGATTCTTTTAGTCAAAAAATTCCTTAAAAATATAATCATCTCAGTATCACTTACCCAGCTGGTCAAGATGTTATCAGTCCGATTTTACATTTATGCTTTATAGCTATTATGCTTTTACTCAAAGTATGTAAAATATAGGATAAATGAAAATGAAATGCAAAACCCGAAATATTAAGTTAGAATCTAATTATTTAATGGGAGTAAGTTTATCAATGAATTTTCGCCAAATCATTAGAAAGCTCCACTAAGATGCTCGATTCTAAGAAGTTGTGTGCTTGAAGAGAGAGCTATGCTTTTAGTTAAGATTTTACTCTCAGAAATTGTCAAGAGATAGTGCAAAAAGCATCAGCACTGAGCTGAATTGTAACATAATAGTGACACTAACTCCAGCATAGCTAGTATCAGTGTTGCTTGAACATACTATTCTGAATTAATTTTGCCTGATAGTGAGTCCATTAAACAAATGTATGGGAAGAACAGGGAGTAACCATATACATATCCGCAATTTTTGTATCATCGTAATATACATCATCATCACATGGTTGCCATGGGCTCCTGTGGTCTTGTATCTTATATAGATCACTCTACCATATCTAACAATATCTACGATACTTTTGACTCTTAAAAGCAGTTTGGAAGTTGTCATTGTCGTATTTCAACAAGTCCTTACAGCATTGTGAATTGGATAACACCTCCCTTTTGGAGAGATGAAGTCATATCGAAGCTCTGAAGTACCAGCATGGATGGGAACTTCATTGGTTGTGATGCCAATCAGTGTAGAGCTTGCAGAAGAGTTCCCCAGAAAACCAGTGCCCCCCCAAGTAGAAAGATTATTAAATTCAAAGAAAAGATCTATCATGATAAGAGAAAGTGCTAAAACGACTATACTAAAAGAGGAAAAATACACTGTCACAGAGAAAAGCAGCCGTAGACATTCTGGCAATCATCTGATTGCGAGGAGCTCCACCAAATAGCATGTTGACTGCACCTATACAAACAGGATGGTGGAGGTTACATCAAACAAAATTATCTCGGCTTTGCGAATACTTGGCTAATTCTGATATTTGGTAAAAATTTCAAAAAAATAGGTGATGTATGAATAAATCAAGTTAAAGTAGATTATTCATAATTATATAGATTAAAAATAATCCTCAATTTTTATTTAAATTAATTCCAAATAATTTATTAAAGAGAACTTAGACAGTTTATTCTCATCTTACACTTTAATTATTTAAATATATTTAATTCATAAATCCAATTAAGTAAGTGTAAATTATAAACGTTATTTTTAGCTTATTAATGAATCATTGGTTATTTATTATTAGTAAATTAACTAACATCTCTCTAAAAAGTATTAACTTTTTTGAAATACTTTGTTTTGTATGATATAATTATTACCAGTAACAATTTAAGCCTTATATTATAAAACTTCTATCAGTGTAGTATATTAAATAATGAGTGAATAACTTTTTCTTGACTTATGTGTATATAGAAAAACTTTTGCGATAAATCATCTCGCAGTTACTCACTTATTACTACCTAATAATATAAATATGAATTAACTAAGCGAAAAAAACATTGATAATAGTAAACGAAAATAGATTTATTAAATTATTAAATTCATGTAAGGCAATCGAGAAATTTTCGGCAACTTTTCTCGATTGCCTTACATTATAAAAATACATTAAAATCAACTTAAAAATGATTAATATTATAGTTTATACCATTTAGTAAAAGTTTATTAATTCTAATAATTGCCTGAATATTTAAAATTCTTACCAATTCCACATACCCAAGATCGATCTATAGATAATCGAGCGATACTCCTGCAGCAAGTTTCACTTTTATTTCGTTTGAAATACAGAAATCTTTAAAATCTAGAAAATGGCTAAATAGATCATTAGGTGCTGTAAATTAAGGGGACGAAGATGAGCATGGGTTGGGAGATAAAGAGTATTTCGATATTCCAATAAAAGTAGAGAAGGTAGATAAGATGTTGAGGAATATCGACATAGATGGAAATGGTACTCTCGGATACATAAAATTTGTTATGGCAACAATGAAAGATAAAAATATCGTAAACTAAAATAAATTTTAAGCAGCATTCATGATGTTTGATAAAGATGACAGTGGGTCTATTACACCAGTAGAAATCAGAGAGATCTTTGGCTTTGATTCTAAATTCAGATATAAAGCATTTACAGGACTTAATTAAGAATCGAGACGGAGTCAAAACCCCAAAACCCCTTAGTGAGGTTTATAAGTGCTTTGATTTGTAGGGTATAGTTGGGGTCTTATTGGGGTTAGTAGAGAAATTAGGCAAATTTCAAAATGAGGAATAGAAATTAGCGAAATTTAGGGTCTATTTATGATGAGTACTATTTAGATTTACTGCTTAAGCTTAGGTATGGTACAAGTATTAATATAGACTAAGTCAATCGAGTAATGAATTATGCTGCTATTGCTAAGCTCTTGCGCAAGAGTGCCTCAACGGTTAGGTATCATTGCTTGTTGGCTGTTTAGCATTATAATTCAGGCACTTGATAGCATCCTGCAAGAAAATAAAAGTTCTCACAGACCATATTGACTACCTCTGTGACTCGAAGACTTTAAAGTATTGGGCACACTTTCCACTAGACTAGCGAGCTGTGATGTTTCATCGCAAGTTTCCTGACATGCGTGTCTCTCCTTAGACTATAGCCAACATTTATAGAAGAAATGGTATTACTTTCAAGACTGTCAACAGAGTGAAAGAGTGATTGATTTTACTGTGCCATTTTATAGTAATAATTTATACTATATATATGATTAAATGCAGAGAGCTTTTGCTAATAACATCAAGTTCATACACGCTGATGAAGCTGTGTTTACCTTCAACACCTTTATTGATAAGTCTTGGTATAAGAAGTATGATAATATAGAAGTTTACGATTAGTTTGTAAAGGTTGTAATCCATGAAATTAGCAGGTATTAGTGAAGACTTTGGCTTAGAAAGTTATGTTATTCATCCTCGCTCTATTAAGCGAGAGTAGTACATAGAGTTCCTACATTAGCTGAGAGATAATACAACGATTAAGAGATCATCCTGTTTGTTGACAACCTCTCAGTTCATAAGACTAAGGAGTCTAAGAAAGCTTATGAAGAGTTAAACATTACTCCTGTATACAATGTTCCTTACAGCCCTTGATTTAATGGAATTGAATTCTACTGGAGTTAAATAAAGACCTACTACAAGAAACTGCTGCTATATCACCTAATGTATGACTTGCCTATAGATACAGTAGACTTGATTCAGAGTAGCTGCAAGAGAGTAAGCATAGATAAGACAACAGTTTGTGCGAGAGAAGGAAGAA
>ARYC01003230.1:0-24662 GCA_000711775.1 Oxytricha trifallax | reverse complement strand
CCAGAAAAGTTTCATGGAAACTCGTTCAACTTATCTAGTCTTACGTACTAAAGAATAAGCTTGAAGTTTAACCGTGTGGATTTTTGAATAAGGTGGCATTTAAAAAATCTATATGCAAATTTTGACTTCACATTAAAGAAGATTTCTTCTGCAGTTACCTTATTCTATAGCCAAAATCTTCCATTTTCGAAAAGAAAAGTCAGTCCAGAAAAGTTTCATGGAAACTCGTTCAACTTTTCTAGTCTTACTTACTAAACAATAAGCTTGAAGTTTAACCGTGTGGATTTTTGAATAAGGTGGCGTTTAAAAATTCTATATGCAAATTTTTTCTTCTCATTGAAGATGATTTCTTGTGTGGATTCTATAGCCAAAATCATCATTTTTGAAAAGAAAAGTAGTCCAGAATTGTTTTATGAAAGTCGTTTAACAAATCTAGTCTTACGTTCTAAACAATAAGCTTGAAGTTTAACCGTGTGGATTTTTGAATAAGGTGGCATTTAAAAAATCTTTATGCAAATTTTGACTTCACTTTAAAGAAGATGTCTTGTGCAGTTTCTCTATCCAAAATCTTCCATTTTCGAAAAGAAAAGTCAGTCCAGAAAAGTTTCATGGAAACTCTTTCAACTTATCTAGTCTTAGGTGCTAAACAATAAGCTTGCATTTTAACCGTTTCGATTTTTGGTTAATGAAAGTTATAGGCAAATTCTTACTTCACATAAATGATGATTATTTAATTTCTTTTTAAGTCATAGAATTTAATTAATAATTAAAATTTATTATTTAATTTCTCTGCATGGTTTTCTTTTCTATCATTTTTACTTTGTCTTTTATACTTCTTTTCATTTTATTTTTTTTGAATTTTTTTCGGTTTGTCTTTTTTTTTACATTGTTTTGTTACATTTTTTTTTCACAAGCATATTTCATCCAAACTTTATTACTTTATTTTTTTTTATTTTCATTATTGAGTATTATTTTATTTAGTATATTTATGGTTTCATCATACCCTATAAATTTATTTGTTTATATTTACATTAGATTTTTGATTCTTTTATTTACCATACTTATCTTGCTTATCAGTTTTACTTGCTTCCTTTTTAATTATCCGAAGAAATTTATTAGCTTGTCTTATGAGTTTTATAGGACTTTTTTCTGAGATATCTCTCAATTAATGTGCCGAAATCCAATAAAGATGATTAGTTCTAGAAGCCTATAAGTGAATTATATTTATAGGAATGTAAACTACCAATTCTTCATCTATCATCGCATCCGTAGTGTTTTGTGACTAATATTTCTGGGTAAACTTGTAATCAATTTAATCTCATTGTACTTAAAGCTGTCCTATCATCAAAGAGTTTAAGTGATCTTTTGTTATCTTCTATATTTGGAATAATAATAATAACATTATTGATAGTATGCTTTATTATGTGCATGTTATATGGTTACAATTTTGAAAGATGCATCGAAATAGATCTTCGTTATTGCTGAATCTTGATATCATTTAATGCGCTTCAATTGACTTAATTATTGTATTATAGATTCATTCCATCCTTGTTCTTCTCGTGTCAATGAATTTCAAATTATTATAAATAGCTTTTGGATACTCTGTTTGTAATCTAAGTATCAAAATAATGGCATCTTTTAAGGGCCTAACTTCTAGTAGATACATGAAAAATATTATCAGAAGAGGTTCTAATCTACATGGATTGATCCCATTCTTTTAAATATAGTTCTTTTAAATTAGTTCTAAATCTGTTTAAACTTAATAAGTAACTTGATTTTAATCTAATAATTACAAATTATAAAAAATGTTTCAAGACTTAATTGTTACCAGGACCAACTTGAATTCCTCTTAATGAATCCATTTAAAATTATTTAATGTTAAATTATAATTTAAATTTAAAATCACATAAAAATTATCTCTTCCACAAGAATATCAATAAATATTGTTGTAATAGAAACTCTGATATTGGGTTGATATAACTAGAGAGATAATAAAAAAAAATATAAAAATGGTGGGTTACTTAAATAGGAATCGTTTTCTCTTGGTTTCATATAGTTATATCTCAACTTAGTTTCCACTATAAAGCCTGAAAATATTTATGATGAGAGGGATGTATAATTTAGATTCTTTGAATTTGAAAAAGAGATCTTCAATATTGAAGTTTCAAATAAGAAATAAAATGCCTCGATAGGAGTTTAAAACAAAAAAAAATTGGTTGTAAAAAAAAGAACAGTAGTCAAAAGAAATATAAATATTTTTTTGTGTGAATAAGCTGACATACTTTTCAACTCAGTCAAGCTTGAAGACATCAATCAGATACACTCTTTTAGAGTTGAGTTCATATTAAGTATAATAAAGAGATAATAGGTATCTGCTGACACTTGCATGAAGTTTAATACTCATTCAGATTAAGTAAAGAATTAAAGACAGAAAAAAATTGTTTTAGAGAGTTTTTAAGTGATGAAGAAAACTAAAAACTAATTTCTGCAAAAATTTAATTTAATAATATATTTTAATCATTAAATAGCAGAGACTCAAAAGACAAAACGATATTGATTGAGTATTTCCATACAAGGTATTTCCATTTAATAATCTCATAAGGAATGAACAGTACTAATAAAAATTTGCCAGCGAATATATGGACTTAGAGAGGTTTAGAGAGAAAATTATAAGAATCTACTAAAGCTATATGGTTTTAAATTAGGCTATAGTTTCTTCACACAGAAGTCTACAAATTTATATTAACTTTGAGAGACTCAGATCAGAATAGATACTCATACAATTTGAATGATATATTATCAAAAATAGTTAAGGGTGTCTTAGAGTTGCAATACCTTGGATATTTTCATAAAGATTTAAATTCTGAAATTATTAATTTAACCTCTGCCCTAAAGAAGTGGTAGTAATTGATTTTAATAGAGCATGAAGATAAGAGTATACTACAAAATCAAAGGTTCTGGGTATCTGGCTTCATTCCAATCAGAGGGAAATGTAATAATGGATTATATTAATGAATTGTATGGGAAGTTGAAGATACTATATTAGAAAGAGGTATGTAATAACTTTCCTTTGTGATCAGCCATGTAATATAATTAATAATTCTAACAAGGAATAATTTAAAGTAAAAAAATATTTGCGATGAAATTAGAAATTGAGTAGAGATTATAATTTTAAGAGCGCATCAATATCCTCAGCAATCATTATAAGACATGCTTAAAACTCATAAGAGAATAATATCAAGTTGTATAACAATGACAATCAAATGATATTCGTTTTTTAGAGTAAACTATTGTTCATTAAATACCTATTAAAATTCACATAAAACTTGCTGTTTATCAATTGCACCCTAATTGCCCCAAACTATTCCTACAAATCAAATCACAAAATCATATAATTAAGAGGTTTTGGGGTTTAAATAGAATCAATCAAAATTAAATTTGAATTGTTCAGTTTAGAGAATTTCTTTCGACTATTAGATAAAGTTTATGTAAAATATTTCTAAAGTTTGCATCTTATACTGAATTAAATTACTAATATTTAAACTAAGGGGTCTGTAAAACCTTAATAAAGTATGCCTTATTAGACTAGCTTATGAATCAAAGGTTCAACCTTTTAATAAAGGACTTTTGGGGTATCTAAATATAAAGATGAAATCGGGGTCAATAAGAAAGCTTAAAATAATGGTCAAAAGTCATATTAATGATAATTATTGTGCAAACATAAATTGTCAGGAATTTTAGCTTCTAGTTCAAAGTACAGCACTACAAATTTGTTGGGGGCAGTTAATTTTTTCCTGACACATGCTAGTTTTAAAATTGTGATTTAGCTTTTTAGTTCTTGGTAAAAAACCGGTAGTCTTAGCTGTATGTGTAGTTGTAAAAGCAAAAGTAGCGATTCTTTTTAAATTTTACAAAGTATTTCCAATGTAATTAAACTTAGACTGATATTCAAAATTCATATTTCTTGATATAAAGTTTACATTTTTTGAGATATATTCATAATTTATAATAGAAAATATACAAAATAGATGAATATATAAAATTAAAATGGGAACTTAAGATGGTTACTGGAGCTTCTGGTTATTCACTTAATTATGTAAGTTACAAAAAACATATCTAAGAACTTTTTATTTCAGCAATACTTACCAGCAGGAGACGGACGTAGTGCAGCTTGACTGAAGCCTCAAAAATCATGGACACAAAAAAAGTATTGAAAATATAAAGAATTCGACAAGAGAAGAAATTTATGAAGGATAATAAATGAATTAAAAAAGCTGTTTTTAGATACCATTTTTACTTAAGTTAATCCTAATACTTAAATATATTATCTTTTTTATTTTAAATCAAAGACTTCCTCATATTTATCATAATTAAATCAATTTTTATCTTTAAATTAATATTGAATTTTAATATTAGAATATTAGATTTAAAGAGGGTGTTAATAAAAAGATATAAAAATGATCAATTTAAAGAAAAAATAAGTATTTTTGGGTGCTTACGTCCAGAGCTTCGGCTAACATCGCGTGTTCTCAGTGATGTCCACAGATTTAAAATAATTTCCTTAGCTTAATAAAATTTATTTATAGTTATATATAAAAATTTTAATTTTTCTTATTGAAAGAATATTATCAAAAAGAATGATAAAATTTTCTTCCTGAAGGGATCTTAAGGCTGCAATTCTTTGCTGGTTTCTATTTAAAACCCCAAATTACTCAATTAACCAAAAATTCTTCGTAACCCAAAAACAATTCGTTAATCATGTATATATATATATATATTTGTATGGTTTACTAAATATTTGAGATTAGATTTTCTTTGATTTATTACGAGACATACCAGATCTGATTTTTAAAATAATAAAAGTGTTTTCCAGAGCAACGATTTTGCACTCCATATATATAATTTGTTGAGTTGAGTTTAAGATTATAAATTGGGGATGTTAAAGTTTTAATTTTAGTTATTAATTTTAATAACTTGTTTAAAAATGATTAATGACAAATTATTTTTAGAAACTTTATATTTTATTTATAAAATATTTTTTGAAATTTTAGTAACAACCAAAAAAAGGTTTTTAAATATTAAATCCAATACAAAATAATAATTACTTTATGCTGTATAGTGGAGTTAATTTTTGTTAAAAGGATAATTATAAACAGTATTAAAAAAATTTCAGGCATAAATATATAAATATTATAAATATAAAAAATATCTCTTGCCAGATATTTTGTGGTAAAATCATCTAAAATTTTTGACATCTTCTTGATAATGAATTTCAAAAATCTCATATTAATAAAGCAACTTTTAAATATAAATACCTTAGAAAAGGTCTTTATATTGTTTAATTTGTAATTAATATTTTAAATAGCTATATATTTCTAATGGTAAGTTCAATTGAATAGCTCCTTTATTATTACAGATTAAGTTAAAAAGTCTTTTTAATAAATTTTTAAATAAAAAGGTAATACTTACCATCAATATCTTATTAGAATTAAATAAAAAGAGTAGTTTTATTTTTGAAACACATTATGATTTAATTCCTATACTAAAAATTAGAAAGGGAGTTATATAGCAACTTCTAGTAAGGAATTTTAAATAAAAAGATAAAGCACTTTTTAAAAAAAAAAGTAAATCATAAGAATAATTTAGATACATCAAGTTTCATAATTAATAATTGATACCATAAATTTCTAATTGTCCATTGTTGTAACAAAAACTTATTAACACATATAAATAAGACACAAAAAATTTGGAAACAAAATTAATTTGAACCCCATGAGAGCCTATTCTTATAAAGATTTTTACCTAAAAATAAAAATAAATTGATATTAATGAATGTGTCTAATGGTTTTGGGAAGAAATTAACAAAAAATTGCACACCTAAGATCCTATTGGAAGAAAATTTCCTCATATTTGAATATGCTTTAAAGAAAAAAAATAAATTTGTTTAAATATTTAACAATAAATAATTTTTCTTGCAGCTATGGAAATAATTTTGGGGCTCTCGGCGTCACCTGGAAGCTCTGGATTTTGGTAACTATTTTTTTAATTTGCTCATTCAATTTTCAATATACATTTTATATTTAAATAAATAGTTTATTGTTATTTAACAGATATATCGATTGAATCTAAAATTTTAAGAATTGATCTTAACTTTATTTTTCTTATATCATTATCATAGGCTTAAGAAGATTCTGTAAAATTTATGATAACCAAGAGAATTGGAAACATAATAAACACAACTTTTAAGAGTTTTCACAGTGCATTGATTTATTTTATTTAATTTATATTCTAAATTAATATTTGATTTTTCATTTTTATTATAGCATACCATAAATTCTTTTAGACCGTAGTAGACAAAAACCTCAACGTCTCCCATTAACCCATCAACCCAGACTTCATCGATGATTTTGAAAAATATCAATTTAGCCTTCTCCCCCCAACTTTGCAATAATGTTGCTACAAGGTAATTCTATTTTCAAAATCTAATAAAATTTTTAGAAACCTGAAAACCATTAAATTACCCAATTTGATCCACAGTATCACAAAAAATTCAGAGAAAAATTTATCCCAGTATAAGAATTCATTAAAGAGCAAAAAAGAAATACAAAATATTATCTTTTCATTTCAATAAATTAAAATTTTGATAATGATTAGTAAAGTTTGCTTACTTAATTACTAGTGAACTGGCCCTTATCATTCTTCTGTGAGGATCTTTAAGTGTTATTTTCTTTGTTTTCCTTTTGAATTTAATCTTCTTTTTCAATCAAAAGTCTGGTTCTTTCCATCTTGTTGTTTATATTATGATTAATAATTATAATTATGATATTCAATTATTTTATTTCGTATTCCCTCTAATTTGTTAACCAAATTTTCTTAAGATTGATTTGTTTAAACATATATTCTAAAAGTTTTAAAATTAATTATTTTAATTATTGGTAGCCATAAATTTTCTAAATACACAAGAATTATTAATAATTTAAACAGTGAACATTAATTTTTAGTTTCCGACTCATTACTCAAATTTGTTTGAATTTGAGATAAGATCTATCTTTCTCTTCTTACTTAACTAAATCTATATTTTTCTTTTCTTAGGGCACATTTGTAAGTCTCTCATCTGGTCGACAGACAAAGGCACATCACTTATTCTGTAATTTTCAAGGTAGTCGAAACCTATCTTATTATAATGCACATCACAATCTCTAGGGGACAGGTCAGAATAAACAGATTATTCTTCCTCATCATTTTAGTCATAGAAAAGTTCAGAGAAATGTTTAATATTATGTGGTCCTCGCTCAGGGACGATGGGTTGCTAATTAAACATTAAATTACCTCTTTTATTCTATTATCTGAAAGAAGTAAGCAAAGTCTTTGTTTTATAGTTATATAATGCAATTTAACAACTTTTATAGTAAATTTAATCCTAAAATAAGTCTTGGTTGAGGGTGCCTGTTATTGTTATTGCTGATTATTTAAACTTTGGAGTCCTTCGGTATTTCTTGTGTAGTTTTCTATGGTTTTCTGGGGTATATGTGCAAACGGATTTGTGTGAGGCTTATTAAGCTATATCAGTATATCAGTGGACCACTTTTTGGGTAATAATTCTGAAATTAATATAAAGATCGTTATAAAGTTTTTTTTACATAATTTAATACCCTAAACCACCATGGCTCTTCGCTTTATTTGATTTCTTCTTGCAACTCAGAATGCTCCTTATCCTCCTCCTCCAAATCTATTGCATCAGCAGCAGCAATAATTTATATAAAATTAATAATAATAAACTTAAAAGAATTCTTTGAAAAATCATTTTTTTGTAAGATTAAATTTGAATTTATAAAATTTAGCAATATTCTCTTCAGTTGGTTGCACAGATTTCGACTGTTTGAATTCAACTTGCTCCTCTTTGTTTGTGAGTTCCTCAATTTTCAATCTCTGTTCCTCGATGACATCATTTTGTTGTTATATGATTAAATCTCTCTACCCGATTTCTTTGGTGAGTATTTTGCTCATGAACGATCTCCATTTTAAGAGTTGCTCTTGCTTATTAATGAATTATTTTGAATAAGTAGAAGGTTAAATGATACTTTTAAAGTAATACAAAATTAATGAATAAATAAAGGCAATCTGAATATTCTATAATAAAGATATGAATTAAAAAACTCAAAAGCAAATCTTTGCCTTTACAAGACTACTTATTTACTTGGCTATAGCCTACTATTCTTAAACTGTTCTGCTGGCATTCTTGATTTACGTATCCATAGATTGCTTAAACAATTATGTATTCATGCCGATTGTGTTAGGAATGCATAAAGTATAGGAGGGCATGCCCGTGCTGTTTTAAAGGAGTGGATATAATGTTATTGTACATGTCATCACAAATGGAGAGATACAATCTATCGAAGAACTCAAAATGCAAGTTCTTCAGTATTTATTAATATTATTTAATATATATATGGTTACTTATATATTTTCCTTACCTTTTGAATAATAAATCCATATAATCTAAAGTAAATTAATAATTATTGATTAGCCAAAGTCATTTAGTCGGTTCAGATCAAAGATAGTGTATTTCTTGAATAATTACTATTTGAAAGAAGTCAAAAATCAACAAGAATATAGTAAATTGTTTGACAAAGCTTTCATTGAAGTTAATGATGAATTCTCAAATGAATAAGTATAACTTCACTTAAATAATTCATTTATATATTTATGGCAATTTTAAATATGAATAAGATGTCCTTGAATACATTCGAACCAAAGTTTTAAATATAATTTATTAAAAATATTTTTAAAAAAGTTGGGCCAATTAGATTCAATCATGACGAACTCCAATTCAAAATGTTTCTCATCAAGAAATTCGTTCCCAAAACTTAAAAAGGCGTCTCTTAAACACTATTGAATCATGATCAGGAAAATTATGAGAATAAATCCTGCGTAATTTTCTTTTACAATCATGTTATTACCGATGGCATTTAATATATTTTATAATTCTAACTCAGATTGTGGGTATAAATAAAATGAAAATTTTTGTTGATTGGAGGGTTCTTGGCTCTAAGTGCAATTTAAGACAAACTAGATTTAGATAACTTACCAATGATGCGAACCAAGCCGTGGCATTAAACAGCTAAGGATATGTTAATTGGACTATTCTTCCCATTTTAGTAATTTATAATTTTTATAATGATATAAGAATCATTTTACAACTCTAAGATGGAGGAAGCACTAGATAAATCTTTGTTAACCAATCCAATACTTTAGTTTGTAAAAAATCAAAGTGGATACTACATAACCAAGGGGTATGAAATTGGAGAAATCAAAAAAATTACTCTAATTTTAAAATTATTTTTATTACCCAGCAACTGAAGTGTACTATTAATGATTTGTGCATGACTGCCGTTGGACTTGCATTCAGGAATTACGCGGACAAACATCAACTGCATATTAAAGATTATATTTTTATAAAAGACAGAATCCAAATAGGCGTAGCCGTCAGCATCCGCAACAAACCTAATCACAAGGAAGATCCCTTTCTTAATATATTTTATATATTTTTATTTACAAGATATAACTTTTAACAACTAAATCAGAGGTTAAAAATCTCATGTTAAAATTCCTTATTCTAACTCTACCGAAGATATCTCTAATTATGTTTATATTTATATCTTAGCCAGTCTCTAAGAACATAAGCAATGCGGAAATGAAGTTCGTGATATGCCCTATCCCTACGGACGCATGTTCAAAACTAGAGTTACTACTTATCTCATGCCCATTTTCATGTTGGAGAAAGCTGGTGCTGCAGCTATGAATGAGGCCAGCACATTTACTTCAAATATTAGTGGACAGCTTAAACCTATTAGACTCGGTAAAAACGCCTTCACAGAGAGACTTCTTTATCAATTAAATACTTAAATGTAGGTAAATAAGTATCTTATAATATAATATGAGCATAAATTTATTGCAAATTTGAACTTCACTTTGTGTCTCCATCTTCAGAGAATGATTTCAATGCTGAAATTAAGGCTCTTGGCTTTAACGTTATGTCGCATAACAATACCCTTAGAATGAGCATTAACTATGCACAAATAAATATTGATGGAAAAGACATCATATATTTTTTTAAAATATCTAGATAATAAGAGAAATTATCCAGGTATTTGAATTTTGTGGATAATTTTTCTATATAATTAAATAAATCATTTAATTTATAGAGAGCGCTTTTGATGAATTGAGATCAATTGCAAAGCTAAGTTCTTGATAAAAATTCTAAGGTTAAATGTTTAATGATAAATTAGATGCATTTAAATGCTAACAGAAATAACCTCATTTAGTCTTAAAATAAAGATGATTTTTCTTTATAAGAGCATGAATATCAATTCTTCATTAAGATTTACAAAATATTTGTTAGAAATGTAAAATACCTTTAAATTTTTGAGGATTTTGTGTGAATTAATATAATTTAAGCTTTATCGATAGTTAATTGGATAAAATAATAATAAGTTTAGGAACTATATTAATTTAGACATTTATTATTTATTACTAATGGAAAGCTCAGTCGAAATTTAAGATAATGCTTAAGAGCCTTAGGCAAAGACTAAACAAATCGAGAAAACTTATAAAAAAGACAAAAGTGTAAGGGATTAATTTTTTAATTTAATTGTGGTGCATAATTGTGTGATATTCTTAATAATGAAGTTTAATTAACAAGATTTTATAGAAAAATAAAGACAAGAAGCAATTAGTAAGAGAAATGAAGTAACAAAGAGAAGGTAGATGCAAGTATGTTCATGTTGTTAAAGCGAGATATTGTGGATAGCCCCTGCATTAAGATAGTCAAGTTTATTGCAGGTTTCATATCAGTAAGTTTCACATTCCAAAGATTTTGTAAATTATATGACTACTTCGAATTAAAATGCTTATAATTGCTTTATAGTTGAAGAATAAATGCTAAAAAGTGACTATAAGCCTGGTGAAGACCCAATAATAGCATGCCCTTATGAGCCTAAACTTTTTATTCCAACCTCTAGAATGGAAGACCACTTAAAAAGATGTCCTAAAGTCAAGCATCAGTAAGATTATATAAATAGTGGAATAAATTTATATATAGAACTGAACAACTAGGTAAACCTTGGTTTCAGAAGGGCATAAATTTTCAAAATAAAGATGTTATACAAAGCAAAGCATAAGTTGAGCAGTAAGAAGAATAGAAAAACTTAATAATATGAAAAATTATTATAAAGTTACTGTTTATTACTATAAACTGATAAGAAATTATTTATTTTATAACTTAGACAATGACTCTATAATTCCAAAGAAGTTTAAAATCAAAGATATCGATGAAAAAATTAGAGACTCAATTATCGATAAAATAAATAAAGTTTACGCAAAATTGAAAGCAGAAACTGAATAAAAGGAAAATATTAATCAATTATTCTAGGTTGATGAGGTGGTTGATAGATTTGAGAAATTTGCTAATGAAATGATTCTCTAAGGAAAGTAAAAAGAATTAAGTGAATTCTACAAACATTCCAACCAACAGAGTAAAATTATTGTAAGATTTATATAATTCATTTTATGAATTTCATTTTAGGATATTATGTGCTAGCAAAAATTGATACTAACTAAAGAAGAGCAGGAAAATGAAGATGAGATTTTATATTTAGAGTTTGGAGCTGGAAGAGCAGGACTATCCTCTTTTGTTGCGAGAAAATTAATAGAACTAGAAAATTGTGATAAAAATGTATTTCTGGTTGTAGATAGAGATACCCGTAGATTTAAACTTGACAAAGAATTTAATAAACTCTTTAGGATGAAGAGAGAGAAAATGGATATTGCTGATTTTGATCTTAAAACTTTTATTGAACAAAAGATGATGCAGCAAGAGAAACCGTAATAGCAAGAGAGCTTAAATTTAAAAGATCAGGACAAGAAGGAGTTAAGTTTAAATCCAAACACTAAAGTAATCTCTATAGCAAAGCATCTCTGTGGAGGAGCTACTGATCTATCACTTACTAGTTTAAGTCTCTAAGATCCATCAATTGTTAAGGGACTATGTATTGCAACTTGCTGCCATCACTGCTGTGACACAGCCACCTATGTGAACTTGGAGTACTTGAAGCAATTAGGATTTACTGATGAGAAGGAATATGTACTATTGCCAAGAATTTCATCTTGGGGTATAAGCTAAAATTTGGAGAAAAAGAGGATCGGATTGAAAGTGAAGAAAATCCTGGAATATGGTAGGTGTCTGTTTATAAAAATAGTAAAAATAAAGCATAAATGAATTTCATAATTATATTGAGAAAAATCTTGGGATGAAAGCTTTTGCATATTAATACTGCGATCCAGTTACAGAAAGTCCAGAAAATACCTTGTTAGTTGCAATAAAATATTGATTTAATTAACTTAAAATATACATTCCTAACTTCTTAATTTAATGACAAAGTCCCTTAATAAAATATATCATATCCAATTTAATTTTTATTGTTTAATTTTAATAAATTTTTTAATGTCATCGAGAAAGCTCTCAGATTTTAAATCTATCAAGCACTCTGAAGCTTACTTTAAGAAGCTTTCAAAGACTCCAATTGATATTGATTAACCAAATTATATGAAAAGTTTCCTCACATAATTGTAATAAGATCCAGACACCTACTCCCTATTTTTAGAAGAGGCAAAATCAAGAGGTCTCTATAATCCGAAAAAGTTGTAAAATTAAACTCTATAATATGCCAGGAAAGATTACTATGACAACTTTATATCGAAGGATAATAGAAGTTTTGAGGTTAATAGAGAAGAAGAAATAAAGAAATTTGTTTTGCATAGAGAAACTGAACTTACTAGAGATGAAAGAAAATAGCTGTATTGGATAAACTTCTTGATTGAAATGAAAAAGCTCTATATAATTATATCCCACCAAAGAAACAGGAGTTACCCTTAGCTTTTGTCACGGAGCCAATCACTAGAAATAAAAAGAAATCAGTTGATCATCATGGCAATAAGAACTTTAATCTAGATGATTTCTTGAGAAGGTAATTTGCGGAAGCTAGACCTCGAAGAATCAGAGCTGACGCTTCTTAGGATATGTGGGAATTGAACAATTAAACCTAAACACGTAATCAATCAAATATGGGGAAATATAACACAGCAATGCTTGCTCCACTGCCTTTGATGCCTCTCACAGTAGAAAACTTGAGGAAATTTGAAATAATGACTAAAAACTCAGCTGGACCTGTAAACCTTGGTATTGATATAAAAGACATTAAAGAACCCTCCTAGCATGTTAAAACCATTGTTTAACAATAAACTCAGAGAGATGTTAAATCAGTAAGGCATCCTGAATCTCATAAAAATCCTAAAAGTGTTAGATAGCCACAATCTTAAATTAATAGATAAAAATCTTTAAAGAAGAGTGCAAAAGATGTAGAAAATGATGAATAGAAAAACATATTACTTGGGAAACGAAAGTAAAATAGGGAAGATTATGAAATTCAAATTAACAGGGAGGATGAACAGCTTATGATACATTTCTCTAATATGTGCTAAGAGAAAAATATTAAGAAAGCAAGGCTGACTAGAGGTAAATTTAAGGCTTTTCTTTCTATCTATTACAAGGGAGCTATAACAGATAAAATCATAAACTACTTTGATCCTTTCTTTAAAGACCCTATGGATTATCCATTCTTCTGCGATATATTTGAGAGACTTATGAATCCTTAAAATTCAGAGAGAATCAAGAAAATGGTACATCAAATTTATGATTTCAACGATGACCGTTACATAGATGAAATTGATGTCTATTGTTTCATGTAGCATTATGAAGCTGATAATACAGAGTTATTTATGAGTGTATATGTGGAAGATATAATGAAGATTATTCAATAATTAGAGTACAAGAAAAAGCTTAAGGGTTTCGAAAATAGAGATATGGATGTGAAGCTTCAGAAAATTCATTAAAAAGTGGACTAAGCTGGTAGATTGGCAAAAAAAGAGCATGGAGATTAAATCAAAGGGCAAAAGAAATAAACGGGTAGTGATAAAGATTCTCTTGGTAGGGATGAATCAGGATCTGAGTAAGATTTAGAAGAGGAAAGTGAGGAAGATTCATTGGTTTAGGAACTTTAGAAAGAAGAGGAAGATAGAATGTCAATGAGAAGGAAAAGCAGAAGAAATCGAGGAAGAGCTAACGAAGAAAATGGCTCAGTAGGGTCACATAAAACAGCCAGAACCAATAAAACTACAAAAACTACAAAGACTACAAAAACAACAAAGACCAATCGAACTTAAAAATCTGGTAGGACTGAAAAATCTAAAAAGTCAGATGGGTCTGGAAAATCTAATAAGACTATGAGGACAGTAAAAGGAAAGTTTGGAAGAAAAAATACTTAAAAAAGCAATAGAAGTAGGAAATCAGGGCGTTCTGGTAAATCAGGCTAAGCCTCGCAAATGGACGATTCAGACGATGATAACCCTCATTACAAAATAATCGGGAAAGAATTCATTAAAGGCATGAAGAAAAATAAGACTTACATTGAAAAACTCAATTTAAGTGACTTCAAAAGTATCAAGTTTCTATTTGGAGACCTTCCAAAATTAGCTTTAGATTTCTTTAAATACGTCACTCTGTTTGACTTAGAAAAGTATTATATAGAAAAAGAACAAACTAAAAACGTAGTGCCAGAATTGAATAATCCCAACGGTCCTTAGATAGTTAAAAAAGAAGAAAGTAACCCAATTGCTGATGAAATTGATATTTGGAAAATGAGGCTATAAGAAAAGTTATATAAGAAAGTCTTCCGAGGATTTCAAGCTTTATGTAGAAATCATGATGATGAAAATGCTAAAGATCATTAATTCTTTATGACTGAGAAAAGTATGTAAAGAAATTTCAGTAGATAATTTGGCTATAAAAATGATTTCTTGGCTTCTAGAATTTACAACATTATAACTAATGGAGTTAAGGACAAGAGAATATCTCAAAATTAATTTTATCATAATAATAAATTATAATATTCTTTCCTTAGTATGTGTAAAATTTGAACCCACTGCTAAACGGAACAGAACAGCTGAAATAAAGATTTATCTTTAAAATCTACGATATTGATAACGATGGAATACTAAACGGCACTGATCTCGTCTAAACTTTCGAAAGTGTAATTCCCTCTTCGATTATTGGGTCAGAAATCTCAGTTTTAATAAAGTAATATGTGAACACTCGTTTAAGAGCAAGATTTAAGCGTGACTCAGACTAGATCGGCATACTTAATTTCAATAATTTAATCATGAGATCTTGCTTGATTGATGAATTGAAGCAGCGATTAATGGCCAAGCCTGGCAAAGACTGGAATTTCAGTGTTTTTGAACCTAGAAACTAGAATTTAAACAATGAATAGAACGAACTAAAGAAATTGATATATGGGAATATTAGGATGTTCAAGCCAGTCAAACATGTTACCTGGAAAGGCCTACCTCCTATAGAAGATGATGACAAGAAAGTCAGGAAAATGATGAAGGATGCTCCAAAGGGAGTTGAAGATACCAATCAAGAGGCAGAAACTGAAAACGCTGAAAACTAAGATAACGATCAAAATAAAAACGAAAATGAAAATCAGAGTAGTCCAAAGAAAAGCATTGGCGACAAGAAAACAGGAAAAATTAGTCTTGATAAAATTAACTTTGCCGATAAATCTGGTAAACTTAGTCTGTTAAAAGCTGGGTTAGATAAGAACTCGAAGCTTAACCTACTGAAAGGCAAATTATCAGCAACCATTAATAGTAAAACAATCATTGAAAAAGGAATATAAGATAGTATAGGAAAGAGAAAGATGTCACTTAAACCAATCAAGAAATGAAAATAAATTAAGAAATCTATGACTTATACAACAATTAATTATAAATTTTCTGATTATCACTTAAATTTTAACTTAATTACGTCAAAATTCACTTTTTATTTCATAATTCCAAACAGTATCATATATAATTACAACTTAATCATCTTGTCATTTCATCAACTTCCTATTATACTTTTTGGAGTCTGGTGAATAACTCCTCCTTCATCTTGAGTAAATCACTCATTGCCTCTTGTCTTTTCTCCAATTTTCCATATGCATTTTGTAAATCATATTCATTCGCCATGTTATAATTTTTGAATATTATTTTTACAATTATTACATATTGCGTTATATTATAAAATTATGAAAATTATATAATTTAATATAAATAGATTAATTATAACTTACGATACTTTCTTGAATTGGTTGTTTGTGTCCCTGAGCATATTCTACATATCTCTAATTTGCTACTCCCTCATTTATATGTTTAATCTACGGTCTAATATCATCTATCTCAAATCTTCAACTGATGAATTCTCAAGTTCTTACTACAATTCTATCTAGTTGCTATTTATATGTTAAAATAATAATAATAATAATAGATAAATCATATATTACTGTATTAAAACTTGCCATCATCGATTTATTAATTTTCATTAACTACCTCAACAGATACACTCTCTTACTTGTTTATTTAGTCATCTTCCTAAATAATTTTCATGGAGCCCAATCTCCCTTCCAAATTCCTTAGGTTTTATTACTCATTAGTTATACTTTATCTATCTAAATTAGTCACCCCTCCTTTTAAATCTATCGAATCTTTCAACTCTTAAAAATCCTGATTATTTAATCCATTATTTAACTGAAATTATTACTTATTTTCTTCATCGTTTAGGTTTATGTTCAAGTCTAACTCGAATTAAGGATGTGAGGGTTGAGATTTAGAGTCTGATGTATCATTAAGGTGTTTTGGGTATAGTGGTGACTAGAATTTATCATTGTATAAATTGTCTGAGTTGTGATTTATTACTTGTTTTTAATGGGGGCTGTCTAGCATTTTTATTAATTAATTTATTGAATCTGCAAAAATATGAGAAGTAATTTCAATATAATAAAAGAAGTGGTTGGCTGAATTGGCTATAAAACTAGTGGTTAGTATGACTTTATAATTAATATTTAATAAAATCAAACTTTATTAATAAATAGGGTGAACCAAACCCAAAGCAAAAATATTAAAGCCTTCCACCTCTCTCACAAAGATGGTTATAAGGGTAAACCTATTAGACTTCATCTCACAAATGGTAAGTAATCATAGTCAAACCACTAAGAGTTAACCATTTTAAGCTCACAAAGTTTAAATGGTTGCTTTTAAAAGACGACTTACAAGAGTGATTGAGAAGAGGTTTTGCATTTTTTGCGCGGGATATTGTGCGACAAAGATATGCAAGACTCTTTAACTATTAGTGAGTTATATGTATTTCTAATTAATAAGTAATTTTTTTCAGATAAAGCTTCATAAAATACCTTGATTCCAATGAAATAAAACCTTTTGCATTAATTTTAATGATTTACAGTTTTTAACAAATGAATCAATATTTTATTAAATTTAATGTGAGTTAAGAAGAAGGTGTGGATATGTATTGTGTGCTTTGTTAAACGATGAAGTAGTTTATAATCCGTGTTTCAACAGAATCAAACGTGTTGATAAATATAACTCCACTCCTACTGATACTTACACACAATTACATATTTACTACCTAAACTCACACATCGATCATTCCTTGTGATTCACTTTTATACAATTTAAATTATTTCACAATATAAAGTGTATTTAATTAAATAAATAGAATAATTTCACTATTTAAGCATGATTTATTCATGTACAGTTGCTTACCATACATTGTAGGAAGTCTTAACGTAATATTTATTTATTTTTTATTGTATATATTATTCTCTATATTAAATTAATTTATAAAATTAAATAGAGGGATTTATTTGTTAATCAGATATTTATTCAATCAAATTTATATATAAATTTGATTGAATGCGAAGTAACATACACAAAGGGAAGCTAACACTAGGACCCTGTTTAAAGGGAGATATACTGACAAAGCTAAGAAGTTTAAATAATTTTATTTATTTATTAAAGGACCATGCATTCCGTCACAAAACCTATATCTAATCTCATTAATGGCTAAACGAACTGGAAATTTATAAGAACAAGTTTTAGTTCATCGTTAACAGAGATTTAGATTGTAACCATACAAATCAATTTATTAATTAATATATCATGATAATTATGAAATAGGAATAATCACCAAAAAAATATATAATTGAATTAATTATAAATAAAAATCATTGTACCATTAATACTAAAAATTTATCATACTTAATTGCAAAATTCAATATTAAATATCAATGACTCTCTTATCGCTCTAAATCTCTAACTTTACAAACAAACATATATGTAATTTGAATTATTAAATATTTGTGGGTGTTTTTATTGATAATTTATAGAATTAATATCTATATTAATAAACTTAACACCTCCCATTAAATTAATTAATTATCGAAAAATAATAAATTGTAAAAATAATGTCTTAAGGAGACATCTTCCGAGCAGTAAGTTCAAAATTCATTATTCTAAAGTCAATTTCAGTTTTAAAAAAATAGCCTTAGCGTTATTACTTTCAAATTTCTTTGAAAATAATGATTCATTTAACTAATTTGCTATCGAAAATAAACGTGATCTGACTAAAGTAAAATTATAGAGCCACCTGACTTAGTCACCTAATCTGGGAATGTCTAGAGTTACCCCATCGCACTATAGTCACTTAGATAACAAAGAGTAGTATCATCAACTCATGCACAATATTCTGGAGAGCATAAACACAATTAGTACTGAATACAATATCGTAAGTTACTCTAGTTATATCATAAACATAAGATAAATTATACTTTGAGATACAGACTATTAAGAGATCATTCAATTATAAAAACAGCACAACAATTAGTTTTAAGTAAAAAATAGAGAGGGTAAAAATCAGAATATTGCACAATAAGAATCGCAGCCACACATTCTTTGTTTCTCTGGCTTGTCTGTATTATTTTCATGTGCGTTTATAACATCTAGCTAACTGCTTTTCATCCTGACCACAATTTTCTTATCCCTAGTTGATGTTGATCCTCTGCCAGTAGTTGCTGCTTCATAATTGTCCTCTGCGTATCCACCTCGCCCTTATCTCGGATTATCTCTTTAATTTTCTGGCTTCGATAGCACACTGGCTTTATGGGTTAACTCAGGTTCTTTAGAGAATGGACCAACACGACTGCTGTCTTAATTATGTTGACTCATAGATTCAATGAAAGAATTCTCTAGCATTTAAAGTTAATCGAGAACTAAGCCCTGGTCGTCATCGAATTACATGTAAAATAAGACTTCAATTGCTTGCATAATGATTTGTCTTTTTTAATCAATGATCTGCCTTAACTGCTGGATTTAATCGAAAGTTTCCTTTAAGAAGGCTTATTTCACTTTTTAAACTCTTTATAAGCATTCATCTGTCAACTCAGCTCTAAAAGTTAAACTTAGCTTTCCCTTAGTTTAAATTAAGTTTTTGTAATCTGGGCCTAACGAACTTAGTCTCCCGAAAGAATTAGTTGAGAAAACATCCTCCCCATCTGACCCCATGAAATCCTCCTCTCCTTCTTTATAAATTATGTTCTTTTGTGTTGTGAACTCCTAAAATAATACATTAATTGCTATGTTAATTATTGCTTACCTCTTGAACAAGCAGATTTTAAAGAGCTTTATCTATGATGATTTCAGTTTTTCCAATTTTAGAGTAGAATATCTTGTCCTCGTCAACTTCAAAGTCACTTCTGTCTGTTGAGTTCAAATCATCCTGCTCCAATTCTTTTTGAAGGTTTTCACTGTCTTAAGCGTCAAAAACCTCTATGATTATTTTCTTGGCGTCTTTTGGCATCAATATTTGTTTTTTTATTGCATTATTTGAGTACTATAGTTTAAGAATAACTTTTATATATATTATAAGTGATAGAATAATCCACCCAGGGAGACTTCAATCATGACATATCTGAGGTAAGCAGCAAACTGATCATTAGTGAAGGCAGTAGTATACTTGACATCTTTCTTTCCAAGAATAATATCTCCTACTATCTCCAAGTTTAATCATAAAAATATATTCATTAAAAATTGATAATATATACAAACTAGTATTTAATTATATAAAGAAAAGAAAAAAAATAATAATTGGTATTATATTTAGTTGAAGAATCTGTTAAATTGCATCATTTCAAAGACATCGCCAAGTGTTGGGGCTGGGTCCATAGCTGGTTTCTTTGCTCTTGCCATGAATACTCCGAGTTCTGGTCTCACAGTCAATGATGTATAGGTTGGGTATTTTACTTATCTTATATAAGATTAAGATAATTTGCTTGAAAAACAGTATAAAGTATAATTATGTGGGAATTGCTCAACGTAGGATAGACCTTTGTCTGAGGGGAAGATTGATAAATCTAACCATTATTGATAGGCAAGTTCTTTGTTAGTACAAATGCTATTGGCAGCATTGACTTTGCAGGTGTTTGGATACTTAACAAATACTGCGTTCAAAACATTCTTAAGCTTATAGTATAATAAAGAGAATCACATTAATATTCTGTTTAATTTATCAATTCTTAGTGATGAAAGTTTGGAACTTTGAGGTTGAGAAGAATAACATCTCATCAAGCTGGGCTGCGGATTGCCCACTCAAGAAAACTAAATCAGCATAGTTTGAGGGAGTAGCGGTATTGTTGTTGAGCATAATGTTAACCCAAGCTCTGCAAGTAGATTCTGGGTCCTTGAATGAGAAAGTATCAACTTCTAGAATACCTCCTGAGCAGAGAGCATCTGACATTGGTTGAGGGAATCCGAAAGTTTTGTGATAGAAAGTGTTACAACCTGGAGTAAGGTCAATGGTTGCCTGTAACTGTTGAGTATAGAGAATCAGTGGGATTTCTTGCTCCATGGTTGAAATCATTTAAGCCATACCTTGAGAAGTTAATTGAGATAAAATACCGAGCTTGGTTGAACCACCTTCGGTTTCTCTCTAGAAAGTGTCTCTCTTGACATACTTTAGCCACATATAGACCAAGTAAATGCAAATAATTAATTAATAAGTTAAACAGTAAGTTTGCTCGTTAGTAAGTCCTAAGATATCAGCTACTGGTTTCAACACATCTAATGAGAAATCAGCTGCAGTGTCTGGTTTCTCGATAACATCAATTGCTTGTGAGCCTAAATCCAAAAGTTGCTGTAAAGTATCAATATTGAACAAAGAGTTAGGAAGTGGATCACCACCTTTGCCGTCAGTCATATCGAAAAGGTACTCTGGATTCAACTTTATTTGATCTGGAGTGAAACCAGTGTATAGCTTCACATTTTCAAAGCGTTTAAATAGGTCTACATTCTTTAAGATTGTTGGGTTGAAGAGTGCAATCTTGAAGAATCCGATCTCTGGCCAGCCTGTTGCAGTATCTACTTGCTAGGTAACTTAAAATTAAAATAAGTGCAAATTTTAATTATTTGGACTAATTTAATAAATGCAAAGAATAAAAAATACTTTTTGGACTATACAATTATAATAATTTAATTTTAGCTTAATAAATATTTATAATTTAAATTATGATTTTTTATCCAATATTACAACGAATAAAATTTAATTGCATGTAAATTTATAATCATCTTCTCCATAACATTTAAATATTAATAAGTTTTACTTAATTTTAATTTTATTATTTTAATGAAGACAAGGGGTTTAATAATTAATCTGAGTCCAATCTTGGGGTACTAATGTTTCCTGTGACAATGGAATTTGCCCACTAACAATAGGCGACTCCTTGTTCGTCGTTTACAAATTTGAATATAAGTATAAGGTTTTCAATAATAAATATCTCAAATAAAAAAACAATTTTTTAAATTGATATTTAGTAATTTATAAAATTATATTTAGTTTTTGATAAATTACATTAATGAATATCTATTATTTATTGTTTACTATTGTAGGAATGAATACATTCGAAATTGGGAAATTAATTTAAATTAAATTAATAATAAATCAAAATATTGGCAGTTAAAGTTTGTCAATTTAAACGATCTAAGGCTCGTTATATAGAAAATTCAAAATTAACTGGACTTTACTATTGGCGACACTATTTTATCTCATCATTAGAGCGAGATAACTTGACTTTAATGTGAGGGTATAATTTATTGAATTTAGAGGTGTTTAATTAAAGTCAAGTTATCTCGCTCCAGTGATGCGATAAAATAGTGCCGCAAATAGTAAAGTCTCTATCGAATGAGCCTTAGATCGTATAAATTGGCCAACTTTGACTGCCAAGATTTTGATTTATTATTAATTTAATTTAAATTAATTTCCCAATTTCGAATGTATTCCTTCAATATTAAGATTTTGAATTCAAACTTAATGAATTTATTTTAGAATTGATTCGAGGAAAAAAATTATATATTTTGATTGTTTCTTGAAAACACTGCGGCCTTTACTCCTTTCTTGCCCTTATCAGTGTAAAAAAGCATAAATCATAAAAAATATGGGTATCGACGTCTTGAGCTCACAGCCGACGTTTAGAGATAACATCAATCGTTCTGAACTCACTGAAATTGTTCTGAGCTCAATGATGATGTCATGAGTTTATTGATAGAATATTTTGGTAAATATTTCTTTAAAATATTTTATTAATTAAACTCTTACTTATCGTTTTAACAATTAAAAACTCTCCTTTATCTTTATAAGCTTACTAATTAGATTCTAATTGTAATTAGCTGGTGTGTAAAAGATTAATGTTACATGAACTATAAACAAATGCTAGCCATATCTTATCCTATAATTGATCGGATTTTGTCTCCATGTTATATATTGAATAATCTTAAAATATATATATTATATAGTTATCTTTTCCCTCGTATCAGTTCAATTTGAATTATTTAGAATTTAATGAATATGAACTTTTGATATAAAAATAATTAATTTTATTATCTTATAATGTTAACATCATTATTGACATGATTAAGATTATATAAATCTAAAGAATTAGCTTTCAAATCTTTTACTTTTTCATATAATACATATTTCTTGTGAAAAAATCTTAAATAAATCATGTCCATTTATATAATAAGATTTTATTTCTCAAGTCTTATTTAAAAATTATATAATGCAAAGTACATTAAACTCATCAATTAGCATTTATGTTATTATTTAATTTCTGTTCTGCATTATTTCGCAATAATCATGATTTCGTGTTGCTAAACTATAAATATTCTTGTAAAAATTATGAAGATTCAATCATTATTATAAAATAAAAAAACAAAAAAGAAAGCACATATCACATCATAATTTTAAATTGAGTCCCCACATTAAATGATGCTTAATATCTTAAAGACATTTTTATCTTATTATAATTGAAATTTAGAATTGTCAAACACAAAGAATAATTTAGTCTTTTTCAAAGTTTTAAAATAATAATAGAGATTAAGCTCATTAAATTGATTATTTTATAGAACACAAAATCAAATTTTACTAACTCGGTAAGTATAATATATTGATAACCTTAATTTTAAGCTATCTTGAAAATTAAAAGATTTTAAACTATTCCTCTTTTTCAATAGTTTAATATTTGGAACAGGAAACTTTCTTGCTCATTCAATATCAGCAGCCACCACCTAAGTTTTCTGAAACTATTCACAATGAAATTGTAAAGTGTGAGATCATGACGTCATCTGTGAGCTCTAGACGATTTTTGTAAGTTCAGGCGTCATCTGTGACCTCAAGACGATTTCTATAGTCTTATGGTTAAAAAGTGAGTTGGTAACTTCATCTGTGAGATTCAGACGTCATCTGTGAACTCCTGTCGTCATTTGTTAGTCTTGAAGAACACTTGTTCACTGGTGACGTCGGTTGTGAGCTCAGAACGTCAATACCCAAATATATAAGTGAAGAAGTTCCACTGTTTAGTGCAAATGTTAATCTGTTCAGTAGTAAGTCCGAATCTGTATCTGAGCTCATTGAATAAAAGTTGGTATTTGAAGAGGATCTTGACCGTATGTCAATGGATCCCATCTGATGTAGTTATTTAAGTTGTTCAATCCAAAGTAGGGATCGGTTAGCATAGCAGTTGCTTAGGCATCGGTTATACCAGCTCCTGGGAAGAGATCAGTCTTGATGCCTGAAGTGGTAGATGCCAAAGCAAACATTGCAGTCCACCCTGCGGTTTAAACTACTTGTCTTCCAAGACCGTCAGTAACAACGGAGTACAAAAGCTATAAGAATTCTGGTTAAGATTTAAGTCAAGTTACTTACATTGAGAGCAAGTCTGAATGGAGGAGGTTGAGTAGCAGCAAACCACAAACCTAGTGCTGCCTGATTGATCTGCCAGATTTGGGTATCAATGTCTGGATCTTAATATTCTACGAAGCCCTTGGCAGTGTTGTATTTAGCAGTTTGATTAAATAACATTCTAATTGCTTTGGCGGTCTTGCCGTCTCCACCTGGGATAGGTACTTCTTGATCCCAAGCTTCAGGAGTTGAATAGTCATCATACTCTCTATAAATGAATGGGCCATACTCCTCTACTTGAGGAACTGCTCCATTGAAAATGACATCGTCTCTGTTTACTACGTTGTACAGATAAAACCTTATAGTAAACATTATTCACGGCTAATCTCGATATTATCATGGTTTAAGTGTTTCTGTTAAGTTAAATATCGAATTTGCCAGGGATGCCCTTCCATTAGTCCATATTATCAGGGCCTAAGGC
>ARYC01003229.1:0-16300 GCA_000711775.1 Oxytricha trifallax | reverse complement strand
AATAGATATCTTACTTACCACATCAAATGCAATTCTAGTTTCTTTCAAAGTATAACTCGACTCAACCATATGTTCTCTACCAATCACTTAATTTTTTAGATAAACACTTTTTTGAATTAAGTAAGCCCCATTTTTTTCTTGGAATTTGTCTTAGTCACTTGGCAAAATTGTATGATTATGGTTTGAAACTTTCTTCACAAGCTATGGTTTCTTTTTAGGTGATGATGAATTAACCTGCTCAAATTGCAAAATTTCTCCTGAGTTTAACCCTACTATTAGAAACTTATCATCACAGGCAAAACTTGTTGCATATTAGAGTATATTCAATGAAATCCTATATAATTATTAATTAAACTAAGAATTTACATTGAAAGGATATGACTAGGCTGGCCACTGTTGTTAATCTTGTAAAAATGAATCTTTCCGTTATCCAAACTAACAACCATTATATTTTCCTGAGTTGTAAGAAAGTTACCTTTTACTATGTACTCTTCATCAAGAACATTAATAAATGTCTCGAACTTCATTTGGTAAATATCCCAAACAAAAACTCTTCTTTGTGTGAAAAATGCAACTTATTTGAAATGATGATCTATACTCACAACTTCATCATCACTGCTATGTTCCCCAGTACCAATTGGGTTTCTTAATATTCTCATGATAGTGCCAGGTTTATCCAGACTTTAAACCATAAGTAGATTTTCATTTTGAGAATAAGACAAAAGCCAATTTACTTATTAACTATCACTAATAGCAAGGAAAGTTAACTCTTGTTGATGTGACATCAATTAGAAAGACTTTCTACCATTTATTACTCCAAAAGCTTCTATTTTTCCATAGACATCCCCAGTTATGAAATGTTTCAGGGTTTTATCCAAAACCATACAGGTTACCTATGTTTAAATTTGAGAAATGTTTTGATAGAGCTTTGTTGTCTAACCAGTGTCACCATCAATTAGTCGGATGTCTTATCTAAAATTTATTTAATATAAATAATTGTTACTTTGAAGATACAACGAACATCTTGTTTTATTGATTATAGTGGACATCAACTATTTATATACATATCGAAATTTTATGGATTATATTTCGTTTTTAATACTATTTAAATTAAGTTAAATTTTGATTTAACTATCTCAAGATTTTCATCTAGTTCAACTTATTTTTATGAAAAGTTATTGTTGCCTTCTTCAATTCTATTTTCAAGCTTAAAATTGAATAGATATATTCTTGAGGACACAACGAAGAACTTAAAAGGGTCTATTACTCTAATGCCTTATACATTTATATTACTATATACGTGTTGTTAAAAGCTAATTGATTATTTACTGTTAAAAAGTGAAAGTTTGGATGACTCTTCCAGTGTTTAGATCCCAACTTTTGATGTTGGAAAATTCATCTGCCACAATAATTGATTAGTCTCTTCAATTAAAATAATTGAAGTCACCATATGTTCATGAGCATCTAGAAGCCCTACTTCTGTGCATTCGTATGGGGATTCACAATTCCAAACTTTGATCTTAGTATTAAAGCAGGCCGTGTAAAAAATAAATAATTAAAATTCTAAAGTGTATATTCTCTGATCGTTGTTACTATAAACTATTGAGTGGCAGCTACCCCATTAAGAAAGATCTATAATTCTAGTAATTTCTCCAAATCTCACAACATCCCATATTACCATTTATGCATCTAAAGATCCAGTGATGAAAGTTTTTGTGTTTTATATCTCGGTAATACAAGATATAGGCTTGTTGTGAACTTTTCTGAGAGGTTTAGGGATTACATTTTCTAGATGCCAAGCATAAAGATTATTTTACTTATCAGTTGTGAACCAGTGGTTACAGTGCTCTAAGAACCAGATTTTAATCTGAATTTCCTCAAGATTATAATTTATGTTCGATTCAAACTTAAACATCTCCCTATAATCCCAAAAGCAGATTGTATAATCTCTCATTACTGTCCCTACTCTACGATCTCTTTCTGAAATATCAAAGTCCAAAATAATAGTGTCAAAAACATGCCCACTATCTATGTTAGCTTTTCCACTAATCCTGGTTTTGAAATCGATGTTCAAATGACTATCATACATAAATATCTCATCACTTTACTAATCCAGACATATAATTCTATCTACATTCTTAGAGAATACAGCTTTTGCAATACCATTTTTGTGTTTTCTCTTATCAATTGCATTGTCTTGATCAAATATTCTAGGAAGATTTGATTCCATATTGGTAACTGAATCTGCTATTTTCCTACGGTTTTTTGATTGTTTAATTTGCTAAATTTAAAGCTTAAAGTTTTACTAATCTGTATTCTCTTCTACTATCATCATTATTTCGTCTGAAATTACTCTCCAGTCAATCGGGTATATTTTTGTGTTATCTTTCACACATAGTTTTAATTCATAATATATAAATACTAAATTGGCTAAAATTCATTTTAAGTTTAAAAAATTAAATATCTTTCTTATCACCAAAACTTCTTTTTAAACTGTGCTTTTTAGCTTATTTCTACTGTTAAGTTTAACTTGAAGTTGGAGCTGTATATGCGTTTAATGTTACATGAAATTCGATTTGAGCTTATAAGCTGTTATAGAGTTCTAAGAGAGTAGATTTAGTAAAAATAATATTAAATCTAAAACTAAATATTATTTATGAGAACTCAACTGAATAGTCACTTAATAAATAATCTTGGTGTTATTTATTATGTTCATGAGAGATTTATAGAATAAATGTAACATTTTCTAAAAACTACATATATTTGTAGTAATTAAATGTAAATTTGATCATCAGGACTAATAAGGTTCTCAGCATTGCCACTTTACCACAGTGATCTGCTAATTTCTCTTTGAAAAATTTCACTGAATTTCAAAGCACTAAAAACCTACGGGTATTTAAATGCCTCATATAGATTTTCAAAAGCACGAGGATCTAGCAACGATAAAATGTAGCCGAGGGAATACTGGTCTGTTACGAATTCACCGAATTAGTTCTTTCGGAAGGCCACTTATTCTGAGAGCCTGTTATTATTTATTTCCATTTAAAAAATATGAATAAATATTCAATTTTTAAAAAATAAGAGTTCTACTTTTTTTAATTCATTAATTAGCTATTTAGAGAATTAAATTTAAATTTCTATAAAAACTTATTAATAATTATTATTGTATTTTAAGTGTCAATTTGAATAGAAATATCAATTGATAGTAATTTAATGTAACTCATGCTTAAGGAATAATAAACACTTAAATTTGTTTCTGTTTTAATATGCTATTATTTAGATTAATTTTTATTAATACAAACACATATTAATATTAACAAGAATAATTATCTTATATTCTTTTAGTTATATAATTACAGAATTTAAATTTACAGAATGTATTTATTATAAATGCCATTATTAAATTAGAACTGTAAGGAAAAGAACAAACCGTTCACGTCAATAAAAAGACGGTGAGCAAGTAGTTAGTTCTAAGGTATAAAAAGCCGCAGTTCAATGATGATGAAGACACAAACGAATTTCTTAATACTAACGAAAGACTAAGGGGCAAAAGAGTCTTATCTGTGAATTAAGAAATAGGATTCATCAAAAACGCAATCTCCGCGTTGTCCCGACTTCTTCCTGAGAACGACTCAGACTCAGACTCTGACATTGATACTTAATAAGGCAAAAAACACGTGTTCAATTCCACTACTAGATACCCCACTATCACATCAGATTCTGACCAGAAATCAGAACAGAACATAGAAAGTGAAGAGGACCTAGACAACTTCGATGACATCTTTGATCACCTACCACAAGCCATTAAGAGGATTACACCACAACAGTTTAACACAATAGACTCGGAGAAAACACAAGAGGAACAAGAAACACCAAACTACAAAAAACCAGAGACTATTTAAGTCCCATACATTCCTCCAAGAAATACTCCTATACTAAACCCTCCTAACTCAGAAATCTCAATGTCGACTTTCAAATCCTATTTCAGAACCGATAGAGGAAGTAAAAAGCTAGGCAAACATTATGCACCTAGAAAGAAAGAATACTACCATTCCAATAATGGCACATACCTGATGTAAAACCCTGGAATGATAAAATACAGACAGTCAAACACATAAATAGACATAGACGATACTCAACCAAAGAGCTTCTATACTAAATAGGACCATATTATGGACCTTAGCAAATACGTCATGATCAAATACGACTTCGAACCAGGGTACCGACAGAAAGTTATTAAATAAAAGAAATCAAAATTTTAACAATAATTTCTGACAACCATAATTGGATCCAAAGCAGTGATTCCTAGAGCTATAGTCCCATGGTTAGTTCTCTAACCAAAGCAGCGACATACCTCAGATGTGAGTTCACTTGAAAAGGAACCATACACCCTTCTTCTTTATCAAACATCAACTAAAGAAGAAACGAAGGAACTATAAAAACAAATAGAGTGGTATATTTCCATCTTATAGTTCCTCAAGAGAATCCACTGATCACATAGGTAGTATAAAAACCCCACACAAAGCTTAATTATTAGTATTAAATAGGAAAAATAAGTGGATCCAACCTCTCAATAAAGACTTAAACTTATTACCAATTAAATAAATAATAATAATAATAATTATCTCTTAAGTTCAGAACCACAAGCACAGTACGACATGGAAACAAAAGTCATCTACGACAGAAGAGGATTTGAGCTCACCACAGCTCTAATCAGATATGTAGGTAACCACATGTTCCAGCAATTCAATACAAAGCACCTGTTCCAGCTAGTGTTCCACACAACGAATGAGATAATCGACAAGGGGTTTTTCATAGGAGACCGTAGTGAACTAACAAGATTCGTCAGGAGAACTCTTGAAACTCACTACTTAAATAGAGTTATTGTGCCTAAGCCAACTCTTTATAGTCTCAACCAAGGTTGAGACTCATATAACTTAAAAGGGCTCGTCCCTTACATATATATAACGTATATATTCATCCGGGGGGCCTTGAGCCCCGTATAGGATTATTATTATTATTATTATTATATTATTATAAATGCCAGATCTCGGTAAATAATTAACTCTAAATTAGAATTAAAGTAATATTTTAATAAAATTTAATAAGTGAAACTTACATTTTTAGAAATGTAAGTATTTCACAAAAGCATCTACATATCTTTGTAAATTAAGCATAAAATATAAGAAGTGATAAAATGAATTTATATAATTAGTAATTTGACAATTTCTGATGTCTTTCATTTATCTTAAGATTACTCTCTTCTGACATCTCTTTGTTCATTCTTAAAAACATTGTCATCTTAAACATTGACAAATTGCTTATTACCTTATTATAGTAATAAACTTTATTGCATACTTTCTTTAAGTTTTGATTGTAATGGTTTATATAACTTGATTTTTTTAATTAAATTAAATATTTTTTAGTAATTAACAATACTTTTCATTTGAGAAGATTCTAATATTTAATGTCATAAAAATTAAATATATTAAACTCTGGACACATGTAGCAGGTTAAGAGATAGGTATGCAAGAAGAAACTTGGGTAGGTATTTGTTGAGAAGAATAAGGCTAAAACTGCTAACTTTGAGTGTCCAAAACGCTGACTGAAACTTTTGGTTTCAAGGTAATGCTCCCGATATTCTAAATAAAAAACATTAATAATGAGAGGACTTTATTTTTTGTTATAAAAAAAATTAGAAGTTAATCAATAAACAAATCTTGACTATTATTTAAACAATATTATTTTAGTTTACACTTAACTAAGATAATTTTAATTAATATCGAACAAATTCCCCAATTAAATAAACTAGTATTTCCAATTTTAAGATTTGTAATGTAATAAAACACTATATCTTTTCAGCAAACTTACCTAGTAATTTATAAGGAATATAATTAATTTAATCAATGTATGGTGAAAATATTTTACGATTAATTTGATCCTCGGTTTCTTTGTAATCACTAGCACTCAGCCCTTATTATTCCTATTATCTGGTTTAAAATTCAATTTCTTTAACATTTTATGAGATTTTCTCCAATGTACCAAAGATATTTTATATTAATTTTCAATAATATTGTCTATAATAAAATTTAATTATAAATTTAATAATTTATTTAATATAAGATAACGTCATTGTTAATTTAAAATTGGGGTTTTTATTTTTGGTTTTGGTACTCGTTCTTAATTACTTCATAAGATTGATTGCAATATAGAACAGTTCTATTGAAGCGTCTGCCAATCAACTTGATATCATGGTAGATATCAAGTTCCAATTACTCAGGGCTTGCGGGCCTATAATTCCATAATCTTATTAGTGGGTTGAAGCAATCTTTCAATTGTGTCACTGATGTTTTATCACTTATAATCATCAAAAATTACAAAGCAAAATATATATAAAAATAATATAACTTTCTAATAAATGGAGAAATGAAATAGTAGTAGATGGTTATATAAAATATAAATAATAATCTGGAAAAAAAGATACATCAAAGTTAAAAGTTTCAATTATATCATTTCTGTAGAAAATTATTGTGCAAAATTGAAAAAAACAGATATGTAGAGAAAGAATTATGAAAAAAAAGTTTTTCAATGGTAAAGTTCAAATAAATATAAGAGGGTTGTCTAATTGTAAATTTATTTTGTTTCCACACCATTATTTAATTATAATAAACTTGAATGTTTCCCTCTGGATCTTTATATGTTTTTCGAATTTTAAGCTCATAAGTTCCAAGATCCTTCAGTGTTTATATGAATTTAGGAGGCCATTACTTATCCTACTTGATTTCAGCATTAACTTCTTCAAAAGGTGGGGATGATACATTTACTTAATATTAAGCTTCAATCTTTTATTTAGTTTCGTCAAGTGGTATTTTAACATTATTAAGAAATAATTCATTTTGACGTTGTGATTCATAAAGAAATTATTCATTTTGACTTTGTGATTCACCTTAAATAATGAATAAATATAACTTTAATAAAGTTATATTTTTCTCTTCATATCATAGATTTATGTAATTATATAAACTGTAAAATAATAAAATTGCTGATTAGTTAGAGTGAATCACTGGTGCTTCCTTGATTTCTTTTGGTGCTGCTGACGAATTCAATTTATCTGTGGACATAGTTAGATATATTAATTTTAAATAGATTTGATTTATTCAAGGGTCACTATTAATTTATAGTTTAAGTTTAATATGAAACTGACCAAAATATACTTAAATCATAATTAGTATCTAGTGGTTATTAATTATATCATAAAATTAATATACTCAGATAGTTCTCACATTTAATAGGTTAAAATCACTATATTATTAATATTTGATTTGTCTTTGATTTTTCCTCAGTTTTTAGGAGGTTTGTAGAATTTTCTGTTTATATCAAAATTCAAAGGTCTAAATATCTCTATTATTATTTTCTTAATTTTTTATAGATATCTGTATTATAAATAATAATTCATAAATATAATATCTCAGGGGATATGTAGAAAGTAGAAAGGAAGATATAAGAGAAAGTTCTGATTTTGAATCCACACTTAATCATCAGCATCAATGAAACCAATTGAGACATTCTGAATCTCTATGAGAAGTCGTAGTCAACATGTAGGTTATTTCTGAACCCTATATATAATTTAATTAAGAATTAATCACAGATCTTGGTATATTTGTTTGACTTACCTAGCACTTAGATTGGGATGTAATTAAGCCAGTAGTATGGATCATATGAGGAGGGTTGTAACTTCTAATGTTTGAAAGTTTCTCTCGCTGAGTCGCTCACGTCACTCATCATTTTGTGGAATGTCTAGTTGTACTCTTTCTCGTTTTCAGGTCCATAGTACAGCATTTTCAGGAAGTCGCTTATTCCACTGCTTTTATCTTAGCTGCTGCCTGAGTTGTTATAAGTACTTCTTGTATTGACTTAAAATAATATAAAATATAATAAAAAGTTATAGGATATATTTATTTGGGCTTATATTTGCATTAAATCATAGATATTAACTTAATTGATGACTGCAGGATTTTCTAATTTTAAGTCTTTAGTATTGTCTTTTTTATCCATTTTGCAAGTATATTTTATATATTTTAATTTAAATACTATTTTTACTAGATATAGTTATATCTGAAAGAGTTATTGCTTTAAGGTAAATATAAATGTCTAATAAATGACAACTTCCTTATATTAAATTGATAAAACGTATGAATATATATAAATCATGGTCTTTTGTTTGCTTCTCTTCTAAGTCTTTCCATCTCCTATTCATATTGCGATCTCAATTGACGCTATTAAGCTTCACTCATAACCTATGCATAGTATAATTAAATACAAGAATAATAAATATCTGATAAAAAGTGTTTAGTTAATAATTATCATGATTCACTTACATTTTCATCAGTATTTTAAATTAATAATATTAATAGACGTTTTATAATTCAAAAATACTTAATTAATATATTGTTGTATTTGTTTAAATTTGATTTGCAACTTGATTATAACTATTTTATAAGCCGTGAATCACCCCTTGCCCATCACTTTCTGATAGTTGTTATTGTTTAACCTCACCAGTATTCTAATGATTTGTGCCTGGAGGAGCCAGGTACCTGAAATTGATGACTGAGGAGAGGTTTCCTGGGCAGAAGAACCAGTTGGCGAAAAGGAAAGTGTAGAAAGCTTTTCTCAGTTTATTTCTTCTGAACACTACATCAATTTTAAGGTCATGAACATTAAAAACAAAATTATTATTACTAATTACAAGAATATTTTAATATTAAACACTAGAAAATATTCATAGGAATAATTAATTGTAAGTTATAAAAATAATTCATTTTGTTATTAAATTAATAAAGATGGGGTTTTAAAATTTCAATTGAGTTTTTCATTAAAATATTTCTTATATCTTTTTTATGTGTTTAAAACTGAAAGATATCATTCAAAAGTTAATCTTACTACTTACCAAAAAGAGATATTATTCATAATTATTAATTTAATTGCTAATTAATATTATATATTATTAAAATAAATTGAGATACTACTGAAACAATCTAGGCATTTCTATATCTTGAATGATAGTCTGAAGTCTGAATGTAACTCTATCTCCAATCTATATTATCATATAATTAATAAATGAATTATAGTTAAGATATTAAAGATGTGACAATTGAACTGTAATGTTCCTACCTAAAAGTGACTTTAAGTAGCCATCACCAGACTACACGCCATTGTTGATTATATTTATTTGGGATTGTGGGTTGAAGCCAGTCCAGTCGGATATCTTTTTTATTGTTTTCAGTTTAATTCCATCGATTAAAAATTTAAAAAATAAAACCATAATGTTCACCTTACTTTTATTATACTTTTTAATGAAATCGATAGTTCCCTGCATGTCAGAGTGACTTGTAGGACCTTTGACAAGCAAATTCCAAAATAAGGTCTGGTATGAGCTGTGTTAAAGTGTCTAAGCGAGTACATGTTGATGATTTTCATCAAGGTGACTCTGGATAAACATCTCTCTAAACAAAATCAGTTATTACACATGATAAATAAAGGAAGTATAGGATGTAATTTAGTAAAGGGATAGTTTATAAATTCAAATATGACTTACTGGTTATGTTAGCTCTGGTTATTTTGTGACATTATTCAATTAAGATTTTAATTTATGATTAAGAATTGATTATAAGCGATTCACTAGTTTTAATTCTTACCAAAATAATTATCAATTAAATCATATAAAGTTTTAATATGATTAGGGTAAAGAGTGGATTCTGAGAGGTAAATAATAATAAATATACTATTGATTTGCTGAAAGAATTATAATTATTTAATTATATAGATATGAGAAAGATAAGCTCTTTAGTGGTTCTCACACTTGTGGGTCTCACTTCAAGAATAGTACTTGGAGCCCGTGATAGAGATATTGTGAAACAATTGCCAGATGTGGAAATCCCCATGTCCAGCTAGTGGTACTCTGGGTTCCTTGATGTTCCCGAGACCAAGTCACTTCATTATGTCTTCATTACATCTACAAGTGCTGATGCCAAGAACGATCCAGTGGTCGTTTGGTTCAACGGTGGTCCAGGCTGCTCATCACTCCTCGCTTTGTTCTCAGAACACGGTCCCTATGTTTTCGATGATAACGAATATGTGATAAAGCCAAACCCCCAACCATGGAACCAGCGCGCAAATATGCTTTACATTGAAAGTCCAGCTGGTGTAGGATATTCCAAGCCACTACTGATGAAGATTACGCTCACAATGACATGTCACAGTCAATTGACGCTTTCTTCGCTCTTCAGCAATTCTTTATTGATTATTCTGAGTACTTGCCAAACAAACTTTTCATTTCAGGAGAGAGTTACGGAGGTGTATACGTTCCCTACCTTGCTTGGTAAATTCATCAGCACAACTTATAAGCTAAATTCACTTAGTTCTTTGTATAGTATTCATGTTTATAACTTTAATTTATTTTTTTATTAAATAAATGGAGCGATGGAGTTCACACTTAAATTAACTTGGCTGGATTTATTGTTGGAAATGGAGCTACTGACTGGGATTTGGATATTTTCCCAGCCTACCCAGAAGTAGTTTATAATTTCAACATGATTCCAAAGGATTTGTTGACTAACTTCCAAAATGGAGACTGCCATTATTACTTCAATGATGTTCATTCAATTTATTCAAACTTAAGAATATTTCCATTAAAAAAATGTCAAATTACTATTATTTTATAGAGGATGTTAAGAAATACAACAACACAAAAGAGTGTGATACTATGTTTGACACTATTATGAATGCCAGAGGTAATCTCAACTGGTACGATCTCTTCTAGCCAACCCCAGCTGGAACTCCAGGAACTGTTTTATTGAAGGATGCTAACAGACTTGGATCAGCCATGGTTGATGGAGAAGAAAAGACCTACGTTAGAGGATATACCATGAAAGAGTATAATTATTTTATAAAGTCTTATTTCCCTTAATTATTGTATACTCCATGGGCTAAACATATCGTTGAATCACCAAACCACCCACTTTTAGGTGCTCCACTTGGTGATTACGTTAACAGAGAAGATGTAAGAGCTGCTTTGAACATTCCCACTACTATGCCAGGCTGGAATTAATGCTCCCCAGAGGACTCTAAGTTCACCTATCACTACTAATATGAAGGTTCAGTCTGGATTTACTCAATCCTCAAGGCTTACAATTATCAAATCTTGTTCTTAATTATTATCTATATTACATTTGTTTATAATAAAATCTACCACTAATTCAAATAAAATGATTTTCATTCTTCTCTGGAGATACTGATGGTGCAGTCCCAACTCTCGGAACCAGAAGATGATTCAAGCCAAAACTGGAAGTGTCAGCACCTGGAGACCATGTCACCGACCAACAACTTCAGGTCATCATTGAGACGACAACTTCAAATTCGCAACTGTGCACGGAGTAGGTCACATGGCTCCTCAATGGAAGAGAAAGGATGTTACCAAGCTATTTTCCACATTTATTCATGGAGAACCACTCGAGTGAAATTAAGTACATCTACAATCAGAATCTTAAAATATTTTAACTTATCTAACAAAATCATTAATTCATTCATTTTTTTTTGTAATATATGTTTAAATGTTCAGATTCACTTGAATTCTCCTAATTGTAACTTAATACTATACATAACTGTAAAGTAATCATTTATAAGAAGAATATTTAGTTTATTTCTAATTATTAATACTAGGTTAGTAGAATTAACTTGTATTCATAGGAATAGTTTCATTCTTAACTGATTTTAAATAATTAAATCTAAAATCAAAAGGGAAGTCAACTAAAAGTCTACTACTGAAACGATAATAAAAAAGGTTTATGATTTACAATTTAAAGTTATTTTTTACAAATTATTCAATATATTTACTTATTTGTAAAAATTCTACTAAATTGAATTAATAATTTAATAAATTAACGATTAAAATTTCATAAATGAGAAAAAATTCCTTTAGCTACTCCTATAATATATTTATAACAATATATAATAAATTATTTAGTTTATAAATATTTTTATAACACTAACATCAAAGATCATCTTTAGATTCAGAGAAATACAACTCATACCAAGCAGACGACCACCTATAATACGAAGAACTAAACTATCATTCCAGAGATAGCAGACATTAAACACAGTCAGATGATTAATTACATTAACTTCAGGAACTACGTGAGATGCTCTACTAGAATGTTGCAGATCTTAATGCAGTTAAGAATTCTTTAATTGATTGCAGGAGGATACCAAAGAGTAAAAGAAATCAGCAAATTAGTCTCATAGACTAGTTCCTCATTGATTTGAATGAAGAGTTAATCAACATCAACTATCAAACATTTAATGTAGTATAATGTAGTTCATTTTATATGTTATACAAATATTGATACTTTGAATTATATTAATCATTATGAAGTTAACTATGCTATACCAAATTATGAGTAGTCTGAGGAATTTAGCAATTAAAATATGGGTGATGAAACAGTGGAAGACTTTAGAATAAGAATTAACGAATTAATTGGAAATATATAGGATAATATAAACGTTGAAGAATTAGATCAATACTTACAGGATTCTAAAAATCTTATTTTAGAATAAAAAGGGAACGAAGAAGATTAAATCTAAAATATTAAATTAAATCTAAGTTTTTACCAAAATTTCATATTATATATTTCAAAGTTTTATTAAATGTGCATATCAAATTACTATAAGTCAAACTCTATACCAGACCATAGAAATTCTGAGTATAACAACCCTTAATAGATTGATAAAAATTTATAAAGAGAATTTGAGTAAAACAATGAAAATCTTGTAAAGAAAGTTTAAGAGTTGACAATATCACTAAGAGATAGTGAGTTCAGACAAAAAGACTGTAAGAATAATTAAAAGTTTATATTTTTTTATTAGTGATTGATGAGATTAAAGACTTGAGAAGGGAAAATTAAATTTATTTAATTTATTTTATTTTGATTATTAAAATTTGGAGTTAAATATCAAACTGAGACAGTAAACTAGAGATGATAAGCACATCACCTAAATTGCATAAAATAAAGATTAATTGGCTAGTTGTTAATATGTAATAAGGTAATTATAAATATTATACAATTAATTGTTAAAAATAGTGAAACTGCTCCTCTGAGATAAAAGAATATTTTGACTTCAAGCAAAGAACGAAAATCTGTTGATTTAGATGAAAAATATAGCACATTCTCCAAAAATATATTAAGTCAAACAAACTAGATGAGCTATAAAGATTCCATTTATTCAAGCAAAATTGATGACTAAAGCAAATTAAAGAACTTAACAATGAAGAGATCATCATCTACTTAGCAAATTTAGAGTGTTAAAGTTAACTAAGATCATGGCAAAGAAAACATAATACTCTAAAAATATAATCAAAAATTATTTATTTTTAAATTTATTTGGATTATTCTAATTAAAATTGGCTTTAACACATTTGATTATTATGATGATATATTTGAATTATTTAAATAAGAAGAATTCTACACCTATATGTATTTAAAAAATAAATATTTAAAAGAAAACGATAGTCGTAATAACAATCAATCCTCTTCAATTTAAAATTACTAGAAGATATTGATTAATCCATTACTAAAATAAAGTAATCAAGAGCGTGATGTTATCCCAAGAAATAAAGTATAGTTCAATTAAACTAGTACTTTGAGGAGCTTCTGCATGAAACCTTAGTTTATAAATAAATAATATATAGTTATTCAGAATACTTAATATAAATCTTTTTTCTATTTTTCTTTTGAATTATTTATTTGTTTCTAATTTGTACTGATATATTTATTTTTTTTTTGAAAATTATTTATATTAAAATGTACTGAATCAATAAAATTAATAAATAATAATCATATATTTAATTTAAGATATAAATAATATACAATTAAAAATTGTAAATTAATAAATATTATATTTACTATAAAATAAAGTGAAGTTGTTAAAACCCCCTAAAATATTGACTCAGCCTAAACGAATAATTACTCCATAGACTAATCAAATCATAATAGGTAGACTTCTTCAAGTTATTCTAGCAAATATCAAAATTAAAAACAAAGCGATATCTAGCCAAAGAAGGGTTTTCAGATTAAATATTTAGAATCAATTGAAAATAAATAGCAAAGTTAAAAAGATGTTTACTCTAGGGGAGGTAATGTAAAACATTTATGAATAAAAATAAATATTTCTTAATATCATGATAACCATTAAAATTTTATTTTTGTTTTATTTTAAAATTTTAAAATTGGTTTTAATAATCTAATAAAATTCAATTAAATTTTAATTCTACATTATTATAAATCAAGTAAAAATAAAATAATTGATTTTTAATTTTAAATACTCTTAGATACCCCTTACTTTGATTGGGTAACGAAAATGCTAAATTCAAAGAAGTCTATTAACTGAATATTATTGGAAACTTTTTATAGCTTAATTCTTTAAATTAATTTTGTTTAAATATTGCTCTTAAAAAGTTACAATTATAGAATAGTAATATGTAAATTTAAAAAATATGGTTTTTTTTATATTTTATTGAATAAAAAAATATTAATTTAAAAGTATTTACTTAATGTGGGAGATTTATTTATTATTTTTATGATTTTTATATAAAAAATAACATTAAGTAATAATAATATCAAATTTATATAATTTAATCTATTTTTGGGAGAGTTTTTTTGTTATTGATGATTTAATAAATGATATTTTGTCTAGTTATTTTTTGATGCTGATCTAGTTTTCACAGTTATGTCTCTTAAATTATAATAATTACTGGATTTAAATAAATTTTAAAGTAATTTTTTTATAAATTGTATACCTCTCTAGAATATATTACTTCTTCTACTCAGCATTAATTTTATTCTCCTTATATTAAAAATTTTTGTGATATTTCAAAAATAAAATTATATTAACAGAATCATAATAATACTTAGATAAAAAATATTAATTTTATTTAAAACAATAGAGGAATTGCTTGGTTACAGTGTAAGAATATTTAATTATTGAGAATTACAGAATCCTTCTAGAATTAAAGTTCTGTAATAGGCATATCTAATTATACAATATTGCAAATGAAGACAATGGATGAAAGTTAGAGTGATGAGATAAATAAAAATACTACATATGCAATGAAAATAATAAAACATATCTTAACCATTCAATCCAGTAAAAAAGCAACTTCAAAAAATAAACTAGTAACTTAAATACAAAAAATAGTAATTTAACAAACAAATAGAGATAAATTGTAAAAAAATATGAAAAATTTACAATTAAATGAATTTTGAAAAATTTACTTACATCAATAGTATTATTTCAAAATTTAATATTTAAATCGGATTTGTTCAATATTTTCAGTATCAATCGCATGATTAATATTTACTTAAAAAAGTATTAATAAAATATTTAAACTAAAAAGCATCGATATTATTTGAATTAGTTATTAAAAATACATAAAAAATAAAAGGGCATCTTTTTAGTTATATTATTAAAAATTAATATAAATATAAATATTTACTTTAAATATCAAATATAGATATACAGTCAATTAAATCAAAATTTCATTTTGAAAATATAAATAAAAGTTAATTTATAATATAAAATATGCTTAGTTAAATTGAGAAAATTAAGTGTATTTTAATGCCATGATTAATTAGTTTAAATTTACTTAATTTAATTAATATTCTTATTGATATATTTAAATACTAAAATAATTTAGCATTTTCTCAATATAGTTAACGTAGTATTTTTAAAAGTAAAGTCATTTTTATTTGTAAGTTTTTATTTAAATCTTAATTGAATTATTTTTTAATTTTATAATTGATTAAGTAGATTTAATCTAAAAAAGAATTATTTATTAATAACCAAAAAGAATTATTACATAAATTGAATTAATTTTTAATATTACAGGAAAATGATATATATCTTTATAGTGCTATTTAAAAAATATTGATCTGAGCATGTATAAAGATTAGGGTGTAATTTGTTGTTTTTTTAACTTTTATTTTATATATTTAACAGAAATAAGACTAGAGTTACCATATCTTATTACATTTCTTAAATGATTAAAATATGTTTTACAATAAAAATGTATAAAATTGCACCTTGTTTTGATAGGGATTTTTATTCCTTAACCCTCTATATAAAACCCCTTTAGTCAATTAAGAATGAAGATTGGGGATTAAGAATAATGAAATTAAGAATTAATTATAATTGGCGTAAATTATTAAAGTTTTGGCTAATTATTAAAGCCCTTGGCTCGATTAATTGT